>JBBPLB010000061.1:0-20396 GCA_038089595.1 Bothia castanella
TAGATTTTTTTCTGACATGATATGACATCTTGACCTCACTATCACTATATTACTTATAACAAATTATTCTGTCCGCCGTTTTCTTAGAAATTTGATTTGGGACATCCCAATAGGTCTATCTACAATCTCTTAACTTTATTTCCTCCAATTTATTGTCTGGCATTTGTAATTATAATTCCCCCATGCTCTGTATGATTATGAAAGTATTTCCAGAATAGATGTACTGGAATGGTATTTGGAATGGTATTCTATTTCTAGCCAGGCATACTAGAAGGATTGGGAAGATTGAGACACGGCACATAATTGCCTGAGAAGGTAATTGTGGATCCATGCTTACTTAAGAGTTGCTGCTACATTGGATAACTTATGTGGGTCCGTGCTTACCATATTGAGTAACCCTAACCCTATGTGAGTTGCTATATTGGGTAACTTTGAACACCTAACCCTAAGTGTGACTTCTATATTAGGCAACTCTAAGAGATAATATAAACAATCTTGTTCAGCTCATATCTTGACAATGGCACTACCAATTTTGATGAATGTTGGATCATTGGAATCCTCTCATCAAGGGGATTCTAGACATATATATTTTGTGTTAAAAAAAAAAGTTGACCTTATTCAACTATTGAGTAATATGACCTATAAACATTTTACTGCAAATGGGGGATGAGTGCAAATTGCAGCAAAATGAGGTCCTGTTTTGCTGCAATTTGCACTTACCCCCTATTTGCAGTAAAGTAAGACTTCATTTCACCACCTTAGCCTTACATCTTATCATATTTATTTATATTTAATTTACCACATTATTTTTTACTATATTTGCGGCTGTGTTATGTCCAAATATGTCAGCTGAACCATACCTTAATCTAACCTCATTTATGAAAAACAGTAAAATTCACTCACTTCCTCTTCATACTCTACTTTGCTTTCTTTTTTTTCTTCATCCATCTCAGACTCCTCATCTAACAGCTCTTCCACTTGTGCATTCTCTTTCTCCCTTTATCATTCCCTGTAAACATCAGTAGCACTGTCTTTACCATGTAATTACTCATGTTGGTGCAATAAAATGATCTCCCTCATCCATTCTCCTTTTCATAGTGTGCTTGGAATCATGTCATTGAATCAAATTGCATGATCACAACATTTACTTTTATATACAACATAGCATTAATTCTATAATATCATAGTACATCATATGTAAGTGTGTTTTACCGCAATTCACACTTACCCCCCATTTGCTGCAATTCATACAATATACTGATTTCTATGATTAGGGGGTCAAAATGATCCCACAGAAGGGCTCTATTTTATGGTACAAAGAGATCTGACAAACAGCATGATCAATTTTGAATCTTAATTCTTATATGGGGGTATAAGTATAACCTAGCTAGTATAACAGTTTCTTTTAATACATGACCAGTCAGCCGGTTTAAGCCGCAGAACCGCGACTAGCTGAGTCGAGTCGAGCCTGTGTCATGTGACTAGTCTGGCTACTGAAGTGCTCGACTAACCGAGTACTCGACTATGACTCTAGCCGGTAGAAAGTCGAAGTTGTGGCAACACTAACCTGAGGTGGGCTCGGGGGCGTGCATATGCGTAGTGCAAAAGTGAATGTATAAGCTAGTTCCAAACTAATAGAAGGGTAGTTCCTACTGGTCCACAAAATGGCAAACTGATCTCCAGATCCAAGTACATTGATGCATGATAAGCGGTCAGGCAAGAGACTACATATCCCGAATATATTGCATATTCGATCTATGTTTAACATAGGATAGAGGGCTCGGAAGCGCAGGCAATCCCTTTTCAAAATCTGCTGGCAATCCCGGTGATTGTATCGGCGACGGTGGTCGCGATTTCTCTTCTTTTCGTTTGCCGTTGGTGTGGTGCAACTTACCGAACGTGCCAGTACCTACGGTTTGAAAGGTGAGCAGAGCGTTATGGGAACTAGGGTGCGTCGCTGGGAGGTGATCCGGATGGAGGGCTACCTGGAGTTGCGGGCGGCCGTAAATGTATTGCCGGATGAATCGCACTAACTTGTTCACGGATGTCTCGTCTGGGGTGGGACATCCGCACTGCATGTACGAGACTTGAAAGCGCGTCTGGGAACGGTTCCATCGTGAGATGCATGAAAATGGACGGTTTGGCTTACCTGCCATGCACGACATGTCTCATCGAACGCAGAGGAAAGGCGAGTTTCCGTAACGTTTAGTTCACTAGGACAGAGCTGAGCAAATTTAGGACATCCCAGAAGAAACATCACTTACTGATCCACATAATGGCCGACGTACATCTCGCAATCGACGCTGTATCGGCTTGCCATGAGCTGGTGCGTGTGCCACACTAGGTCGATGTCCAGCGTAGGTACAAGCATGGAGCTCGGGTACGCGGTCATCAAATCCAGAAAGCTGTGGAAAAAGATTGATGACGACGTGCACCGCGAAATGACAGACAAACGCGTACGCATGATATCGCATCACCGCGTGTTCCAAAATCTCGCGTTTTTCTGCGTCACGAAACACGCCCGACTTCAACCAACCCAACTCGTCGATCTGCGCAGTAAATTGACATTGGCGAAGAACCTGTGGCAATGGTCAAGATCAGCAGCAGCCAGGGATGAGGATAGCGTACAGCGTCGACGAGATTGATAGAAAACGGGCTACCAGTGGTGTACGCGCTCAATATCCTAGCCACGCTGATTGGCGATATTTATTTGCGTTGAGAGCGATGTTAAGTAGGCGCACTCACGATGCTGCGGGGCAATTCCTCAAAGAAGTTGATACAGCTTCTTTGAGTCGCTCCATTAAATAACCAATATTTTCCTTGACCTCCTTGACCCGATCCAGCCTAGCGAGCCGCCCCGAGTCGTTGGATGCCGAATGACCCAACGAAGCAAAGTGGGCAGATCGCATCAACTGATCCTTGATGACTTTTGCATGCCGTGCATCCCGCTTTCCCGATGGTGCAAAGAGACTGCCACTATATGCCGAAGAATGTCAGCATGAAACCCCCATATCAAGAACCCGAAATAGGACGACTTACGCGACAAAGTGTTCCTCAGTTTCATCGCCTTCTGAGAGATCTCGCACGAACTTTGCAATCGCGAGATTATCGTGGGTGACTTTAAGTCTGCACCCGGGAAGTGGACACATGACTGAGAAGTTTTCCTCAGCGTACCCAGTGCCCTCGTCGTTAACGAACGCTGCCGGACGAGCGCTTAATTTGTCATACGCGGCTTCCGACAGGACAAGTGCACTCACGAACGTATACGTTGGTTCGACACCGTGGACATTCCAATTGCTTATACCTGTTTGCTGCCACGGTCATCGCCTCGAATGGATTGAAGGGCGTTCCCGTTTGTTTATACCAAGCTTCGATTCTTGCACTGCTCGGTTTATGCTGCACGACCTTGCCGATATTGATCTAATGCCAAGCATCCCCCGCCTCGGCATCGCCAACGGTTATAGGAAGAAAACGCGAACGCACCGACCCGACGACAAACATGTTCAGCAACCGCAGTTGTTGTAACACCGCCAGACGTTCGCAATCTTCGGTATACCAGCTGTGAGATACCAAATTCAGCATTCATATCAAGAAGCGACAGCAAGGCGAGTGTAGTTACCAAGGGCTGAGCAAGTAGGCGTGCCACACCATCCAGACGTCCACGGGCGGGATATGTTCAGCGATGAACTTTTCAAGTGGGACGAACTGCAGGGACTTGACCCAATGCTCGAACCTTGACGTGTCAAACAGCCCCAATCGAGTCGGTACAGACGTGGGTTAAATGGCACAGAGCGGACGGAGGTAGGGAAGGGGACGTGAACGTACCTTTCGACTGCGAGGTGCACGAACCATCTCCAACGGGCGTCCTTATCCATCTGCATTGCATATCCCGGTATCCGGCGGTCTTTACAGTCCTCGATAGTGATCCTGAGGTTATAGAACGCCCTAAGGAGGCGGAGATGTCCTTTGACATTATATGGGGAAACGAGCGGACGCGATACACGTTGCGTGCCGACAACATAGGCGGGAGATCGGTTGGGGGTGTAACCAGACGTGAATCGAGCCATTTGAGTGAAGTGGGTTCAAGGCAGAGGAAAAGAGTGGAATTTAGATGGACGGAATCACTAGGGGAAAAAGAATGAAAAGGAAGTAAGACGTGTGGGACCAATTTATTCTGCATATAAAAATACGCAACCTGAACCCGAGAACACCGATCCATACCGGTGCAATCGTCGATAAGAGTGCGACTCACGAAAGGAAAAGATAGATACCGAGTCGGCAGAAGGGGTGTCACGTTGTTACTGTAACTTCACCAGGTATAACATACTCGCATCTTGCACCAGGTTTGGATGGTGATGGCCGAACGTGGATTAAACAAGTAGTATCAGTATTACGACACAGCTTTGACCCATACAAGCTGTGCGCATCTTGGGTTCGCATCAAGCTGAAGTGACCGTCGTTGATACGGATGAGTCGTGGCTGTGGTGTTACCGTAATGACCAAGCGACTGACAATCGTACGACACTTTTACTCTTGAACTTCTTGATTCTCGAGGCAGGACAGTGTACAATCACAGGCTGACGGCGTGGCAACTTCAATCCAGCTTAGTTGACGACAGAATGGCAAAGCTGAAGGGATTATAACACGTCGGGGCTCCTTTTTTTTGATTGACGGAAGCTGCAATGAGGGCAGCGTGACCGGTTACATAGTGCCATCAAACAGTGGAGTTCAGTGCTGAAGTGCTGACGAGCGGTGCGTTGCGGGGGCAGTGACGACTCGTCTAACAGTAACATGGAGAACGTCCGGGAGATAGCAACCGTGAAAGCAAGATCGACACCATGTAGAATTGGGAGACAGCAACAGATATCTCTAGAACCAAGGGTCACCCGATCGAGTGGACAGCATCGAGTCCGACGTCGGCCTGAAACCACGGCTCCACCTTCGCGTCAACTACCCCTACCACTACCGACAATTCGTCTCCACCACCCTCAATGCTCTCCCTTCTGCAACACGAGTTCATCGCTCACGCGACCCACGTGCTCGGAAATCGTTACTTACCTCGGTTCTCTCCCCGCGTTCCCCAAGCCTTCTTACGTGCCTCACATCCGCCTCGGTGTCCTTGATGATCGTAACCACCTCCTAGTAGTACCGACGACAATCAATACGAGTACCGCTTCCACCCCCACGAACGCACGACCCGTCCACATAGACGCGCACAGGCCATCGTTGAACACGCAAACGCAACTGCTCACCTGCTCCGCAGCTTTCCACACAGGCGAAAGCCGATCCTCCGCATCTTCCGCCACCTTCTTTATGTCCTATCGTTCGGCACCGCACCATGGCCCCGTGAGCCACCAATCCAGCACGGCAAATCTACAGTCTGCTCACCTCTTCCACTTCGTCCATCCGCGCGGCCTTCCGCTGCTTCTCCAACTGCTGCTGTACGTCTCTGTCCGAATCCTCCTTGAGTTTCGCAATCTCGCGATCAATCTAGTGCGTGTCCATCAGTTGGCCCTCCCAGCCCCGTATGGGCTGGCTATTCGTCACGGAAAACAAGAGACGAGGGACGTTACTTCTGCTTGACTCGGTACCACCTCGTCCTCCGTCGTCGTCGCGCGCGAACGTGTTCCAAAGAATGTAGTCGTCATGGTGAGAATGGACAAGGGACAGCCTCACCTCCCTTTTATCCCCCCGTGCACCCTCTTAAAACGTACCTACCCTATCCGGCTGGTTGACTGAACAGCGGGCTAGAGCCGAGCCATGACACATGCCCAACGCGCCGCAGCGCTCCGAGATGCAGTGCTATGTGTAAAACAGTGCATCCCGCCGTTACCTATTCATATCCGCCTCTGACCCTGGGGAAGCGATGCACAATGCACCAACAGATATTCGCCCGGGATCGAACTGAAGATGCATCAGCGAGAGGGATTATTGGGTGCGCGTGCTTCTTAATGGAGCGTCAAGTTTTGATTTGGACCAACGACGCAGGGCAAGGCGGTGAACTACGACCTGTGGCTTTCCGGCGATCACCGTCCGGCCTATCACGCGTCCGACACTTCCAAGCATGATATATCTGAATTCGTATTTTTACAACCGGATAGGTACCACAAGCGCAATGGCGATTATTCGACTTGTTATAATGCTCTTGCTGATGCATTGCATTGCGACGGGCCCTTAGTTTGGACCTATGAATTGGTATAATATGCGCCTGACTAGCCCGGAAAGATGTTGCGGTTCGTTCTGGGAACTAAACGTCAGCCTACATCGTACGACAAATATTGATGATCAGCACACCTGGTATGTGCTCTGAAATGGGAGATTGCAATCATATCAGCGCACATTGCCACTTCGAATCAAATGAAACTCACCATCACCATACCCATTCCAACCGCTGTTAGCTGTTATTCGTCAGTATTCCCACAAACAAACGGTGATCGCCGATCAGGACTCACGATCATCTCCCCAAATTCCCCCGTCCTGAACACCCATCCTTTCCCTCGAGCGGTTAACCACGCACTCTCCAATCCCTTTGGTAAGACATACATCGCCAACTCTCCTCGTCTCCTCTTCTCCTCGATAAGGATCGCCAACGCACCTAGCAGCCCGCCTAGCCCGTAAGAGTACTTGGAACCAAAGAGATCGAGGATAATCTGAGGTATCTTGACTTTCGTTTGGGATGACAACAGGGCGTACATGTAATTCTTGTAACAGAACCAGGCTAAAACCAACCTTGGTCGACCGCGACCCGAGACGCACTAACGAGACGCACTTACATTGGTATAAAGCAATAAAAGTCGCCAAGAAAGCTGAGCTCCGGATCGTGCCCCAGGCTGCTCTCCATAGCATTCTCAATGGATTCGAAATGAAGGCGCTGCGCTTGAACAGCATCATTGGTATGAGATGCAACGCGCCGTAAATGGGGAAACCCCATTGGAACACAGTCCATACACGTGGAATGGGGACTGCCATGCAAGATTCGACCCATGGATGAACGACTGCGCAGGGAGGATATGGTGGGCCAAAATCGGGCGGGGTAGCAGTTGCAAGCGCTTTCCTTGCCAAGAGAGTTGTTCTGTTGGCAGGTGCGAGGTCCTGGAAAATGAAGTTAGGAATGTTCCCATCCGTAAGGAGAGAATTAGCACACATCTCGTGCGAGTATTTTGTCAAGGTCGCTGACGCTAAACGTTCCAGCGCGGTTTACATCCCGTATCATTTCTACTGCTGTAATAGGTGCGCCAGATGCCTTGCAGAGCCTGAGAGAATGGTTGGTATGTCGTTGCGTGTGCAAACTTGTGACTCACCAAGTGGTATATGACCTTGGCAGTGTCTCTGGTCGAGAAAAGAGCGCATACACGATCTGAATACAGCTAAGAGCGTATTACGCTCTCCATTCCTGCGAGAGCGAAACAAAGACGTACCATAGAGAAAATAGAAGCACGTCACCATGTGGGATATGGATCCCTCGTTTCGATGTGAATGCGTTATATGACCCCTGAAGCCCGCTGAAAGACGCTCAGCAGAGGAATCACTGCCAATGCCAGCTGAAGACGGACCGAACAAACAACTGCTGTGCAATGATCTGCCTCCGTGACCGTTTCTCAAACATGATCGCCACGACACCGGCGACAGCACCAGCGGCGACCGCGTGCCATCGGCGCGTCTTCTTGCGCACCCACGCTTGGTGTGCTTGAGCAGAAAGAGACAGTCGTGGTTCTCGCTTGGAATGCGGGATTTCGAGCGGGGTTGCGGCGACAAATTCCCCGTCCTCGTCCTCTTTGAACGGGGAAGGTGGAGGGCTCGAAGGTGTGACGGGGAGGACGATAGGAAGTGCGTTGAGAATCGCCTTGTATAGCGTAACGAAGGAACCTATGTGAGATATGCGTTCATGAGATGATGGACGTGAAGATAAAGTGAGACGACACGACCCAGCATGGCGGCGAACCTAAACGAGTCCTTCCCAAAGATTGCATGACGAATCAGCGTAAAGCGCATCTCTCTGGATGAGCGTAAGTGGTGTGAAGGAGCAAACAATATGACGCTCACTTTGGCACCCTGCCGAACCGAAGAGTGGCCAGAACCAGGTTTAGGCCAGCTCTAATGGCAAAAGCAATAGAACCGGCCCCTGAATGGAAATGAGTCAGAAGAAGTAAAATGAGTCGGGAATGGTGCGCACGGAGACCGCCTCGCCCTGCATGCTCGATACATTCCCAAACGTCTGCGAGCTCGACAGCCGGTTCGCCTCTGTTGCGCCAGATTATTTTGCGGGCCTCTCTGAGGCGTTCTTGGTGGTTTGCAAGAGCGACGAGGTTCTCAAAAGAGGCGACGGCGCGACGTGGGGTGAAGCGGATGTAAGAAGGGACTCGAGACAGTGGTTGTCTTGACCCATCGTCAGGGCTTGTCTCTGGTGCGAGACCGTCGCCGTTCTCGATGGGCGGCATGGAAGGAGTCGACACAAAGGGAAGGACACTTGCAGCAGGCAGTTGATAAGCTTCACCCGGATCAAATGAGTGTCGACATATGAACCGAACGTAACAAGGGTACTAGTACTGCCGATATTGCAAAACACGTGCATCATACGCTAGTATGGGATCGCCGACCTGGTACAGCTGGATGACTGTCAGACCTCGACTACCAACGAATCATACATCCGCTAAATATGCACAGACAAGACGACAAGGATATTGATTCAAATCAGCGTACAACATCGCATCATGTATCTACAAAAAAAAAAAACAGATCAGCGAAGTCCGCCAGTGCACAACATCAACAAAATCAGAAAAAAATGTGATTCCGGATAGACTAATATCCTCATCGACGGAATCTCCGTAGAGGGAGTCTGCATTGTCATCGCGTTCACGAATGCCCAAACCTAACTCACCTTTCAGCGGTTCTTGAAGTAGTCCAGGAGGACGTGTAGCCCCTCGCTCTCGACACCGTAGTCCTTGACGACGACGCACGAACACCCGACGACCTTGCGCGGGTTGCCCTCCTTGTCGATCTTGCACAGGCCGGCCCAGGTGCCAAGCACCTTTCCATCTCCAACCTTGATCAGGTTGATTTTGTGCTCGGCACAGAGGGCCTCGATGAGCTTGATGTACTCGGCTTCGGTGCATGTCTCGACGAGCACGCAAAGGTGAGCCTGGCGCTTGTCCAGGGCCTTGGCGCACTCACGCAGACCACGCGCGAGCCCATCGTGCACGAGCGCATTCTTCAGCACTTGCTAGAGGGAACATGAGCGATGCGCAAGGACAGACAAGGGTAGAACGCACCTGAAGGGCGTCCTCGACGGACATTTTACCCTTTGGTGCCTCAGCAGAGACTTCGACTTCGGCAGGGGCATCGACTGGGATATCATCTCCAGCGTCAGACATCTTAATTTTTGTTTTTGAGGATGGTTATATGCGATGTCTTCGTCCGCTCTCGTTGATGATGAGGAACATTAGGGTTTACCAGGCCCGATAAAGTTATACTGACTTGAATCTCCGCTCGGGATCTTGCGATTAGCCATCTTCTCTACACTTGTACTACTCTTCACTAAAACACACGGAGAAGGTCTTGTTCTAGCATGGTTCGTGTGTCCCTGCAATGTGCAACCTAAACCAGCTCGTAAATTTGCCCTTTTATTAGAGTCTCGCATTTGTCAACGCGCTCGATTGTAAAGAACGTACGCGTCCCTTGTTCTCGCCTAATCGACCCCCCTCCATTACATTGAACTCTACTCAGCCCACAGTGACGAAATATGGGACATCGCCTGGACAGCGACCGACTCGGTCCTCTCCGCCTCCGCAGACTGCACCATCAGACAATGGAACTCCACCTCGGGACAAGTCTCGCTCGCTCGCCCACCCCACAACCTCGCCATCGTCTCCCTTTCTGTTTCCCCTGACGGACACTCGGTGCTGTATAACGGCCTTGATGGCACGACGTGTCTGTGGGATCTCACATCTGATACCATCGTCGGTCGGCATGAGAGCTATGACCGATCGGTCGATGGCGCGGAACCTTGTGAGTATAACCACAATTTACTGCATAGACATCTCACCGATCAAACCTCACAAGCGTGGGCGGTCTCGCTTAACCCTAAAGGCGGGACGTACGCCGGCACCAGCGGTTCTGGCAATGTCCACATATACTCTGCATCCCCTGACTCGTTTGGGGTCCGTCAAGCCGTCTTGTCCAGTGGTCGAACCAAGCACGGCATGGCGTGCAAACATGTACGTCCTACACCATATATGCATGACGGCGTAGATACTTCTCGGTAGATATCCCGCTCCGATCGTTCAACCAGAGCCCAGATGGCAAACGGATAGCACTTTCGTCCGAGACTGGACACGTGTACATCTTTGATCTCGAGTCTAGTTCCCTGATTAACACCTACTCCTCACACGCCATGGCCGTCCGTTCGCTCGCGTGGTCCTACGACGGACAAGTCAGTTCTATTCGCTCCTTCCGTTTGATGTGAACCAGCTGAGATGTCCCGCAGTTACTCCTCACAGCATCGGACGACAAGCGGCTCATCTTGCACGACGTCCGCTCCACCGCCTCCGGAAAACCTGGCTCTGGCGCCGTCGCGACGCTTACTGGCCACTCGTCATGGGTCCTGAGCACGGATATATCTCCCGAGGGACGTCTCGCTATCTCTGGGTGCGTACCATCCCACCGATGATACGATGACATTCTTGATGTGCCCCTACAGCTCGGCGGACAAAAGCATTAAAGTATGGGACCTCACCGCACGCACAGCCGTATCCACCATCCAAGAGTCGGGCGAAGTGTGGGCTGTTGCATGGCGGCCAATGCCTGCACCAGCAGGCCCTGCAGGCGCGTTTGTCAGCGGTGGGCAAGATGGTCTCGTCAGGTGGTGGCGTTCTGCTGGAACGGGCGTCTAAAACATTGAATGAAGTCTTGGTGCCGTTCTTGTCTGGTGTGCGTCTGTATTTGATGATTCTTGTAGATTACCCTCCGACTGTAGGACGCTTGTTGTGGTGCGATGCTCAGTTTTGGACAGTGGAACCATTATCTGCGGGAGGTCTCACTGCTTCACCGGTACCAATTCGTGCACGATCAATGGACAAGAAATCTATACACTTGGACCTGCTCGCCGCAGGCCCCGAGGTTTAGATACTCTTTTACGACTGAACGTTCGCAACACCGGATAAATACACTCCAAGTCCAAACACCAGACCCTAAAAGGGGTACCGAAGCCCACTCACCCGCGATGGTTCTTATAGGGCCAATAAACAACTGTCTGAGTGATCATAGTACAACCACTAATTATTGACTTCCGTGTTGTTGGGAATGTCGAGCAAGCTGGTCTGGCGCATCCACATCCTTTTTCCGCTGATGATACACAAAGCTGGTTCAATGTGTCGTGGGTGCAACGAACTCCTAATAACATTGTTCATGAAAGCACCAAGATGGTCATGCACCGTGTTCGCCAAGGAGCGGGAAAGGAACCCAGGTCCCTCATGACGGGAGGCGTCGTCTCCGGACGTTCCCTAGGCCGCAACATCATCAAAGAGATCCTCTCCCAGGCACCAAGTGCGTCTCACGCACGAATGTCCAACCCTACGCACCACATCCATAAACAACCAAGGAGACAAAAAGACACCCGTTTCCAACCTAGATACGCCACTCAACACTGGTATACGAAATACTCTGTCCCGTAGAGCGCGGCACACGCGGTCGCCCCGGCGCTCAATGCGAGCGGTAGCGGATGGCGTGGGGCACGGAGCGACTTGCGTGCGTGAAAGGTGAGGTAGATGAGCGACCACGCTGTGCGCCCGAAACACGGGCGACGAACACGACCATCTGCAGTCAGCGCGCGAACACGGGTGTGCACAGAGACGTACCCGTCGCGATCCCAGCCCCGCTCCGCGTGTCCCCAGCAGCAAACGCCCATGTTGCGACGCCAAACGCGAGCGAGAACCCGACGCGGTGGAGGTAGGGCGGGCAGTACGTCTGAGGGGGGAGAGCCGCCGGTGGGACAAACGACGAGAGTGTAACTGGGATAGAGGTATGGGATCAGCTACGGCTCGCTGGAGGAGGGTAGGGACACACAGAGCGAGGTGAGCGCGAGCGCAGGTGTTCTTCAGAGGCCGTGGATGGTCAGATGGCGTTGTCTGAATGGAATGGGGCACTGAACTTGGAGCGGGCGTAGGGCTGCAGGTAGGCAAAGGTCCCCGTTGCGTCCGTTGACGTAGCGGTGCTACTTGTTGGTGTTGAGGCGGTGGATGGGCCTTCCTGTTGCAGGTTCATGTTATCGGCGGGCGTGGGTTAAACGAAAAGAACTAATGGCAACATATTTCACACCCGTCTACGATAAAGTAAAGGCTACAACAATATTGCCATTACCAGATAATAGAAAGCGACAACAGGATACATGGGCACGACGCATGATATAAGAGCCAAGTGAAGTACTAAGATTCGACGAGTGCGAGCGAAGTATCCGATGGGGAGGATAGCATGTGGACCATGGCAGACTGCGGTACGCACTGGTGTCGTGCTTACTCTATAATTATACTTGCCAGCGATGTTAGAGAGGGGTCATACTAAGATGCGAGACCTCGGGAAAGAAAGTGGAGGAGCGCAGCGTTCACTTCCTTGGCATGCGTAACCGTGATATCATGGCCTCCATCTTTGATCGTGACCAACTTGGCTTGAGGGATCAGGTCTTGAATCTTGGAGGCATAATTGTACGGAACAGTCTTATCTGCCGTGCCCTGTAGGATGTGAGCATCAGACGAACCAGGTTGGTAGGGGGGGTGAGAAACATACATGAATGAGGAGGATTTCGTTGGAAGAATTGGCAAGCGCGCTAAAGGCGTGTGCCAGGCCGCGAACGGGACCATGTCGGAGAGAGGATGCAACTGCCGCATTGTAGTGTGGAAGATGTGCGGATTGTAGTCGAACGATCTGGCTAGGATTGAGAGGAATATCACTAATATTGCAAAGCGATCTCACCTCCTGGACAGGATCGATGACCTGAGGATCGGGAGTGCGAGATCCATTAGCGAGTAAACGCATGTAGTGCTGTTGATCGTGAGCAATCATGCATGAGATTGTGGAGATGGATCCTACCTGGAACGGAGGAAGAGATGATACACTTTGTACAAGCGGCGATGACATGAATTTTGCGGTGCGCGAAATGTCGGATGACTGGTGGGAATATTAGAGATGTAACGAGTGAGAAATGACAGAGGGACGCATGCCTCGATTATCCCGGCGGATGCAACGAGGGCGACCTTGCCATTGACCAAGTCAGGGAACTGGACCGCAAACGCGGTAGCGATGCCACCGCCCTGAATGATGGCAATCATTTTCGATTCAACACAAGCAAGGGAAGACGTACCATGGAAAGACCAACGACATGGGCGTGATCCCATCTGATGTGTTGCATGAGGAGGGCGAGCTGGGTGGTGTGAAGGGAGACATCATAGGTGACATCTGGGGCATCAGAGTAGCCGCGACCATAAAGATCTGAACAAGTGGTCAAGGTAAGGGGTGGAAAGCATATCAAGTGAGGTTACCGTAAAGGAGGACACGATAGCCGCGTGAGGCGAGGACAGGCGCCACGTCCTTCCAGACGATGGCTGGGATAGAGAGGCCGTGGATAAGGACTACCTGCAGGGCTGTGAGAAGGTTGAACATATGGGGATGCCAAGGATGGTCGAACCCTTGGGCCTTGTTTTGGACCTATGAGCCAGTATCGCGTCTGTGTGCAGGTATGAACTACTTTCGACGACGGAGGGTAGGGACGGGGGACTGACTCGGCCATGGGGTAGGGTGACATAGGAGCCGCCTTGGTAGTAGTCCTCTGGGTAGACTGACCAAGACGGGCACGATGGCGGGAGGCTGGCGAGGGAGGGGTGGATGAGGGGTGGATTTGGCGGGTAAGGGAAGGCGGCGAAGAGGTAGACGGCGAGGAAGAGGGAAGGAAGGGCCAAGAGCGAGAGAGCCAGCTGCCGTACTTGCGACGTCGAGGTTAACATGACTTGCTTATCCAAGCACAGTTAACAAACACAATTAATGATATCTTGCGACTCTCTTTCGCCACCACTTTGCTACAGTACTTAGGACATTCTATTCTACCCAAATCAGGCCCCCCCAAATCGTCCATTGAATTGAATACGTGGTCAACTCGATTCGATTGGATGGACAAAGTCACGTGACTTTTATGAGAAAACTTTTTATCATGTGACCCAGCTCGCGCGTTCGAGTTGGCGTTATTTGGTTCCTGGTTTTTGATTTCGCCCCTCCGTTACTTATTGCGGGTCGACCACGCCAAACTGATACGACTGCCATGAGCCAGGACTATCCACCCCTCGCACTTGACGACCTCGTCCATCTCATGTCCCCCTCACCAGCGCCACAAACTCTCCCGGATGACTCAGACGTGCCCCAGCCCACCAAGAGCGCTTCCCCCGAACCCCTCCCCGAATCCGATATCATCCAGATGCGCAGAAAGGTCGCCGAGATGCGTCATAACGATATTCCCGACGCTCAGCTCACCCCACGAGAAAAGGAGCTCGTCGAAATGGTGCGCATACCTCCCGTTATCTCTCATTCCCTGTATGTGACTCGGACGCTATTCCGCAGGTACTAAGACTCACCTCCGTCGTCAAACCAGACTCGGAACAGCTCATCAGACAGGCAGACATGATATCCGCATTGATACAGCAGAGAGATCTACTCCTACATCAAGCTGAGGAGCAGCGTCTGCGCTGGAACTCAGAAAAGGACGGCTGGGCGAGGATGGCAGAGGCTCTGCTTGCACAGCAAGCCAAGAACAGACTCGACTCATCAGAGCGAGACGAGGTCAGTCCCCGTTCCGTATCCCGTATTTCAGTCACTGGCCACGAGTTTCATTACGTGGACTATAGATGACTCCGTCAGTCTTCGGGTTGCGTCTGACACTTCCTACAGGATATAGAACGCCTTCACGCCACCGAAATTGACAAAAAGGGCCTTCGCCAACGAGTGAATCATCTCCCCTAACTGGCACGTCATCATCCTCATGCTTATTTGACAGCTTAACGAAACACAATCCCGATCACAAATGCTCGAATCTGAACTAACCCGACTAAGGCCGCTATTACTGATGCAACCACTGATCTCACGTTCATCAATGCCCCCTCCAACCCCGAACCCCAAGACTCAATATGCTCGCAGACGAAAGAAGGACTCCGCTGCCACGGAAGACGAAGGACACGGTCCCAGCGAAGACGACACCCCAGTAGACCCCTTCGACACCCCGTCACATGCCTCAAACTCTCAAGCGACACCTAAAGCTAAATCCCGCAAACCAGAAGCACCTACCAATGTTCATCCCATTACGAATCCGCACAAACGGCGACCTTCCCAAAAAGCGGCTTCGCGGGGTCTCAGTGCCGATGCCAAAGTGGAACTCCTCCTTTTAGCAGCCCGTAAGATCGGTAAGCATCGCGCCGGAATAATGTCCGGAATGGTGCAGCAATTGGAAGAGCGGGAGCGAGAGCGGAGGCGGGAAGATTCGGCGACAACGGCAGTTGCATCTACGCCCAAGACACCGAAACGTAACATGCTACACCCAGGATATCCAACCGAAGGTGGATATGTTTACTTGAATGGCCAGATGCGACCTGGTCCCGGGATGCAACCAATCCCGTTGTTCATCCCTGCATATCCTCATCATATTTTGCAAACTCCCAGCTCATCAACAACAGCCCCTTCCGTCACCTCATCTGCCCAGCAATCCGCTCAGAAACAGAAACAGGATGCGAAGACGAATAACCCGCCAACGCCTCTCGACTCGCTACTAAGTGCCGCTCGTTCCATGATGCACGAAGACATTGATGTTGAAGTTGATGAAGACGAGGAGGTGGACGTTGTTGGTGATTCGCCTGGTAACAGTCACACGGCGGGCATACACCATGTGCGACCCCGGGACATGCTTGGAAGCCCTGTCCCGAAACGGCGAAAGGTCGCACGCATAGACAAGCTGCCTGCATTACACGAACTCGAGACCACGGATAATGCGCCTGGGTCATCTACGAATACAGGTGGAGTGACGAATGCAGGTGTCGGGAGAGTCAGGTCGGGCCTGGATGTGTTGGCAGACCAAGCTGCGGCGTTTAGTACTCAGGAACAGTCTGCTGCACCACTTCAGACACAAACGCAGACGAAAGGGAAAGGGAAAGAGAAAGCTACTACACAAGAGTCATCTAGTTCGGTACCCAAAGTACGAGGGAGGACAAAGTCGAGGAAAGAGCCTGCAGCGGACACACCTTCGCCTACGGCACCGACGTCGCGTTCTAGGACGCCTCGATCGGACTTGGGGGACAACCTCACCGGTTCTACGCACACTGCACACCTACGGCTTGGTGGGTCTGCGTCAGAAGTACCAGTCGATCCGGGAGGAGGGACGAGTAGTACCAGTACATCGAATCCATCCACTCAAACACTCGACTCCACATCAGTATCTGAAAGGAACCAGGTCGCAACAAACAATGACGGACCGAATCCCCCATCCCCGGATACGTTGTCCCTGCATGCGGATGATTCAGCGGATGCGACTCCGAAGCAGGGCTCTCGAACCCAGGGTATGCTGGGCGAAGAGGGATTGGTTGGTCCACGTGCACCAATTGCCCAGCTAAATCTCACGCACCTGCCGGCACCGACGGTGACGGAGGGTGAGTGCCCTGAGCCGTCGCCACCATCGCAGCGCTCTGAGACCTCATCTGGAGGCGAGAATGGTGGGAGTGCCGACTCAGGACCCACGACATCTATTGGTCCACCCAAGAACAAGGAGCTAATCCGGGTGGCAGAGCAAGACGTGTCCGTGCCGGCACCGCCAACGAAACGTCAACGGAGTCCGTACGTCAAATGGAGCAAAGAGGAGGACGAGCTCCTCGCACAGGTACGTCATTCGTCCTTCACTGCCTCATCGGCGCAACATTGTTGACCGAGGAACCCATGCAGGCGGTTGCCAAGTACGGGCAAAAATGGGACTTGGTGCAAAAAGCGTTGCCATCGAGGGGGTACCACCAAGTGCGGCAGCGATGGTTGCGCAAGCTGGGTACGTCTCCGACTCTGGGGAGACGTTCACTGACCCATATCATGGCAGGGGTGTTCGACAGCAAACCCGACTTGTCGTCCTTCCAGACTGCTGCGACGTTTTCGTCGACCCCGCGCGGCGATGCTGGCGAACCGAGAGGGAATCCCAAGCTGGGCTTGGCGCCGCTGAGCAGTGAGAAGGCGCTTTCGGGGTTGGCAGCGGGGCGGCCGCCTTCGCTGCCTTCGTGATGTACTTTTTTGTTTTCTCTTGTATAACGTGCTGTATGCTTGATCTTAATGGAGGGTGGTGTAGGATGACCTTTAATCTTGTACGCTTCCCCGGTTAGCATGGGATGTCTGGGATCTGTTTCTTGGTTGTAATTTAGATGCAATGGAAGTTGCACTTTCCAGTGTGAGACTTTGGTCATGAGATGATTCTCCACAAGCTCGGAGGAAGTTGCTGGGGTGCATGCTCGCCGCTCGCTACGAACTTTCGAGGAGCGATCCATGGACACCATATGGCCAGATGAAATTATAGAAAAGTGAGTGCAACTCCCGACCTTGTCCTGTCCTTTGATTTGTGTACATACTCGCGTGACTTCATTTACATACGCTTCTCAGTCCGATTTTCCCGATCCAACTTAGACCCGACAGGGCGCAACGGCGGCCTTGCGCCTGAGCGCTGAGCCTGGACCGATGGAAGAACGAACTTCAAATTGGACCTCGCTTATCTGCCCCATATGTGCAGGCGGGTTCAGACCGGACGAAATTATCTATAACTTCCCTCCGCACTTTAGCAAGTACCCTGCACGACTTGTTCCCAAAAACGAGCCGGCCCGTTTCCCATCGACCAGCATACACATCCACCACCCGTGACGCGCATTATTCAAGACCACCCATCGACCGATAAATATTGTCACGATGGCCAAGGCCATGCAATTCGTAGCGACGCTCCTGGCAGCTGGGGCGTCGATCAACACAATCGCCCCATCGCTGGGGTTCCCGCAGGCGCTACAGCAGTTGTGGGCGCAGAGTTCGCCTTGGTTCCCCGCGGCGACGTACGTGCCGCCTCCGGCGGGGTGTGACATCGTCCAGGTACGTTTACTGCCTGTCGAGACATGTGTACTCGTTGATACTCGTTTTGCTCTGTTCTGATGTGACGTTGCACGTCTGCCGGCAGGTCAATCTGGTGAGGCGACCTTTGATCTTGTCTTGTCGAGAAACCGAACGTATTTGACTGACGAGCCGGGGTTGACGAACACAGTTGCAACGTCATGGCGCACGATATCCCGAAAAACATCCTGCAAAGGCCATCCAGAAGAGCGTCAAGAAGCTGAAGCGAGCAAAGAAATTCAAGCATCCCAAACTTGCATTTGTGAAGCAGTACGAGTATACGCTGGGGATCGACGATCTGGTCCCCTTTGGTGCAGCGCAGTGCGTTGGATATTCTTTCTGCGGGCTCGTGCATGTCTGTGGTGCTCATTTTCTTTGTCCGCGTGTCAAGGTCGTTTGACGCAGGTCAGGAACATCTCGTGCGCTATGCGGGTCTCATCAACCAAGAGATGCTTCCATTCGTACGGGCTTCGGAAAGTGGTCGTGTGATGGATTCAGCGTGGAACTGGACTGCTGGTGAGAAAATATATTCATGAAAGGTTCGAGAGCGTGCCTTTCTCAATCCAGGCACGCAGGTTTCGCGCACGCCAGCGAACAGAAATACGTACCCAAGCTCTCTCTGATCATTCCCCAGTCGGTGCGTCTGGGCGCATTGTTTGCATCGCATCTCACGCCATACTAGACAAATGATACGCTGGACGATAAAATGTGTCCACGTGCTGTCAAGTCGAGTGGAGCGACCCAGACTTGGGTGGACGTATTCACACCTGCGATCGCCCACCGCATCAACGCCGCAGCGCCAGGGGCGAAATTGAAAAACGCCGACATCGTGAATTTGATGTCGCTCTGTCCATTCGACACGGTCGCACACGAGGCACCGAGCCCATGGTGCAATCTGTTCACGCGCGACGAGTGGGCATCGTACGAGTATTACGGCGATCTTATTGATTACTATGGGAACGGGTAGGTGTCCATCGTCCCCTTTTTATGCATCCCTGCGTGGTCCTTTGATCGTCCACTGAACCCGACGCTCAAGATACGGACAACGGTTCGGGCGCGTTCAAGGCGTCGGGTACGTCAACGAGCTGCTTGCCCGGCTGACAGGCCAACCCGTCCAAGACGAGACGCAAACCAACCGCACGCTCGTCACCTCTCCCATTACCTTTCCCCTCGATCGCACCTTTTACGCCGACTTTTCGCACGACAACCAAATGATTTCGATCTACAGCGCACTCGGGTTGTTCGTGCAGCCATACGACCTCGATCCGACACGTCCGAACAAGCGTCGCACTTGGAAGGATTCGCGACTGGTACCGTTTTCAGCGCGGATGATCACGGAGAAGCTGGTGTGCGGGGCGGGGAATGGCGCGTACGTGCGGGTGTTGGTCAACGATGCGGTACAATCGCTCGCGTTTTGCGGTGCGGGTGGGGACGGGTTGTGTACGCTCGAGAGATTTGTGGAGAGTCAGCGCTATGCGCGGAATAACGGAGAGGGGGACTGGGCGTTATGTTTTGCAGGGGATGAAGCATGAGAATAATTGTCGTCGCATTGAAGGTCGAGATGTTATCGCTGCCGTTCTCTTTGTACGTGATCACGAATGGTAATGTTCAGAACTACTCTTCCGATTCACTCCCAGGTAGCATGTCCGCGGTGTATCACCACATGTGGTTGACCTTGTGGCGGCGTTTGACCTGTCGTCCGGATTACGCCCTCGCATCTGAAATTGTCTATGGTGGATTGAACGACTACAATAATCATGAAGCTATTATGACAATCAAGACCGTAAATAGATGGACAGTACAGATCCAGATGAGATAACATGAGGACATGGGGAGAGATTGCAGATTGTGCTAATGTGAGTCGATGATACATGCACAAGAAAAAAATTGCGTCCATTGTCGCCACAAGATGTACCAACGAAAACTATCCAAGCAAGTCGTGAGATCCACATCCATATGATGCCAAATTCACCGTTCTGGGAGTAACATCAACTCTGCGCTTGTCTTGTCTGGTGACCCTGGATCGGATGGGAGGGGTGCCCCATCGGGGTCGAATTCAAGGTCCATTTCAGGACGCGAGCTTCGTTCGAGCCCGATGCGGTCCTCCTCAGTCATGGGGATCGGTGATGCGGAAGCGAGTCGATCAAGAAAGTTGATATCAAAGGTGTTGTCAACAGTGTAAAAGTTTTCCTCTCGCGAGGATACTGGCGGAGGGGGAGCTCGTGGAGCGGGTGACTGCGACGCGCGGG
>JBBPLB010000062.1:5670-27375 GCA_038089595.1 Bothia castanella
TCGATGGGTTATAACTCCAAGGTCTTTGAGGTGTTCTTGTATTCTTGGGTGATTATGAAGGACGATCGAGTCTTTGGAGGGACCTTCTGAGGGATATGGCGTATAAAGATCGACTAATGATTTGGATTCCGGGCGAAGCCATGCGTTTGCTAACATCCTTCGCCTGAAGAATGGAAATGGCTGTGGTGTGTTGGAGAACCGAGACCAAGCATCGTATCGGGTGGCGTGGTCAATTCCTTGCTGTGCCCAATGAGGAGCGCGTTGCTTAATATCATTCCATGTCTCGTGGATTGCCCAATGCAAAACGTCGGTAGTTGTGATCTGGATTTGTTTATCCACTTTACCCGCGACAGCGCGGATGCTCTTGTCAACTTCAAGAGGCGCGAGAAACAAGACGGAGTGGCCATGGCCGAGCTTGCGCATCCGCATGCAGCCTGTGAAACACCGTGCAATTCGTGAGCTCATACATCGAACGTTATTGCGCCACTTTCTGACCTTGGACTAAACGATCTTTGGTGACTTTGGGGCCCAGCGTAACAACAGCCCGGAACCCACTAGGAAGTTTGAGATCGGTGCCCCGCGTGTGGGCGTCATCCAAATAAACAACGCAACGGTCCAGACACTGAGCAAGAGGTGAAGACAATAGCGACAGAGAGGCACCGTCTCTCGTGAGCACCATCAAATCGTCGTGATGATTAAAATAGACGGCGCCATCAATGTCAGAACTAAGGTCTAGCCACTCCTTGGCTACTTGATAATTGGAGAGATCGAGTACCTGTGCACCGACGTCTAGGAAAACACGTATCTTCGGCTCCTGCTCAACCACCATTTTAAGGAGTTCTAACGTGGTGCGTCGCTCGCCACTTGCATCAGATATTAGCAAGTAGTTGTTTTCCGGCTGTAAGATATATGAGAGAACTCTTGCGTTAGCTCCAAATTGATGCTCGGGGTCGCGCTGAACGATGGACATGGGTAACAGATATTGATTATCATTGGTGCCCGAAAAACCTGATGCCCAGTTTAGCCAGCCACCCCGAGCAGGAAATTGCCGGCGTTACTGACCAGTTACCACATGCTTTCGCATCTCTGCTAGATCCCAACTAGATGCTGCGAGTTTCCTAGGATACTGGTTCGCTTCTTTTGGGAACACTATTCGGGAGAGGTAGAAATCCACCGCTCCCTGATTACGAGCAAAGAGTGGAAATAGATACTTATTCCACTGCTCCGAGGATTTGGTGTTGACATTCCTGAGATCCTGAATGGACCCCGGAACTGAGTGAGGGTCGTGATCTCGGATCCAATTGGCGTATATTGTAGATGAGTCATCCTGTTCCTGCAGAAGCTTGAAAGACGCTCTCAATTGTTCCTCAGTGAGACCGTCATAGTAGTACGAGAGACATGTGAGCAGGATTGTAAGATCCGGGTGCCCGAACTCTGCTGTCGGTGCAGGTACGTCTTTGGCTCGATAGGGGACAGCGAGCAGAGTGCGGCTAGGGGAAAGGCCATAATCGACGCGCCACCTGCGTTCTACGAGCGCAAACCAGAGAATGCCACAGGCTAAGAGGCCACGGAGGAGCAATATCCCATCCCAAAGACCAGTTTTCCGAGCATATTCCTCCACCATGCTTGCTCTCTGTTTGGATACTTCCTTGGAAGATATGAAGGCGGAAACTGCAGTGTGGAGGCTTCCGTGACGCTCAATATCCCTAAAGCTGAAACCGGGAAGGTGTCCAGCCATCACATCATTTACAATTAACGATGTCATGTGTTCACGAACGGCGGCGGCGCGCAAGATGCGAAGACGAGGGAATGACCCAGAAGGATTGCGTTCGTATTGTATCGCGTCGGGAAGGTCGTGCGAAAGAGAAAGTACGCGTCCTTTCAGCATCCTGAGGATATGTTGAGTAATTGTCCATCGGTCTGGGTATCCTTCGACATGCCGTTCGGGGCCAACAGTGTATGCCAGCTGGAACCGGGGATGGAGGACCTCGTCGCTCTCGTCCAAGATATCTCGAACATAACAATCAAGCCATTTCTGAAGTCTCATCCACGCGCAGCTCTCATGTCCCTTGAGCTGCGCCTCCACACTGGACAACTTGAGCAATAAAACATGCTCAGGCTGGACTACCAGAACTGCACGATCCTGCACGCATTGAGATAGCAGCTCGCGGAGGATTGTGAGTCGCCATCCTCTATACTTGCCAGTGAAGGAACGGGAGAAGGGTAGGTGGTATATTGGTCTATTAACAAGCCCACCGAGGCGATTAACCAGCACTCGGAACGTTTGGACTGTTAACGCTTTTGGGACGATGACCCGGACTAGCTGATTGCCGTTTGCGAGTGTAGCAGCGGATATAGGGAGGATTACGGAAGATTTCCCTTCTCCCATGTTCACCTGCATTGCAGTGTTCCGTCTGGACAGTGGAGAGGCCATCTCCATTGCGACGTCTGCTTGAACCTTGCGAACAAGGAAGTTTCCTTGCAACTGAGAAAAAGCAAGGTACAAAAGGTCAACAGAAATAAGAGTCGATCACGAGCGTCATACCTGGATCAACAACCAGTCTGGGTAATCTTCAGCACTCCATCCATCACATCCCTCGTTCTCCAATTCTCTGGAGAACTCGCCATCGAGATTGCCAAGCGCAAACTGAAGTAATCTCCGAGAACGCTGGAGTTCTGCAAGCAAAAGACCCAACGATATTAGGCATTTCTTCCAACCTTCAGGAGGTTTGATTGGTGACGTGGATGCGAGACATTGAAAGAGGGTATATGGTGTAATTCGTGGCCATTGACCTGACCGATGGAGAACCTGCTCAAGCGGATCGTCCGTTGGACCCAGTTCCTTCTTCAGCCTATCCAGGCTGTCCGTGTAGTTGAGTCGACACTGTACGCAGTGCTTCTTGAGATCCTCGATGGAGGGTCTTCCGCAAGTTATGTGAGGTGCCTCGCGTACATGTTGTGCACTGTCATGAAGGGAAGAGATATATCGTTGTTGGAATGAGGTGTTGCTTTGAAGAGAATCGAATAATCGATTCAATGCAAGGGTATCAGAATTAGATGTGAGCCTACCACCCTCGGGATTGCAGCGTCGCAATAGCACGGGAAGCGGAACTGTTGGCGGGGAACGGGTACAGAGCAACTGTCCTAGTGAGACGCCCTGCCACGGAATATAAAAATGAGGTAGAAAAGGCAGATGTGCTGGCCGTGAAATGCAAGGCAGGAGCCTCAGCGTAGGTAATGACTGGGCTGGTCTCGGGTTCTTGGTTTCGAGTTTAGCGAAGCGACGTGTCAGGTGTTGCTTGAGCTTGAGATTGGGATAATGTTGGAAAAAGAGTGTTTGTAGCTTGGTATTTAGCTCGTTCACGGCATTCACATCAGTCTCGGAGCAGAGTGAGATTACCGACGAAAAGAGCGCGCTTAGCCGCTTCACGTGACGGAGAGGATCGCTGTCTGAGACCACCAACGCAACTGTTCCAGCTAATGCCCAAGTCATGAATAACATGTCCACCGCACGATCCCTGTCGACCTGGCTAATGTGCACGCTGGAAAAGTGCCTCCATACAGCATCATCAGAAGGGCGATATCCATCCAAAGGCTGGCACTGATCGTAACAGCGCAGGTTCTTCAGTAGTCGCTTCGCAAGTGCTACGAGGATCGAAAGGAAGTGTGGCTGAGGATCTTGTCTGCTGAACACAATCGTGGGGAGTAAGAATAGCAGTCGAAATCGCTGGGGTGCTTCCGTGGCTTGTTGCAGGAAGACCTCTACTTCAGCAATCGATGGCGGCGGAATATCGGGAGTCAGCTCATCCTGAAGTGGGAGTTCATTTGTTTCTTGCAGAAAGGAATCTACTTGTGCGATTGATGGTGGGATAAAATCGGAATTTACCGATATCCATGGCGATGCTGTAGTAACTGGCCGAGTGTCCACAAGCCTGATATCATCCCGTTCTTCTACCTCGTTCTCCATGTTGATGAGCCAATGGTAGACGGCAAGTGATAGAGTGCACGCAAGATCCTCCCGCTCTGAGCATTCGAAAACGGGGGGATGAACAATCTTACGGTTAGAGTCATCGGGTTCCCAGTACATGAATTTGGGAGGTTTGACGTCGGTTGGCATGGGCATCTTTGGCCCAACAGACTTGAGCGGAAATAAATAAGCAGTTCGCAACGCATCGATCACTGTCCGAGTAGCCTTGGTTAGCCTAGAACGATTGTTTTCGACGTCATCATGAGCCATGTGTCTGGGGTCGTGAAAAAGGTACATTTTCTTCCGAATGAGGTTCCAGATCCGTTGCATGGCGAACTTGATTTGGGCATAGAATTCGTCATTAACAGTTGACGAGAATTTAGCTTCTAGCTCGAGGGCGTCGAATTCCATGAATGATTGGCACCCAGCCGACAGTAGGAGACACAGTGCCTCCTCAATCCCTGTCCTGCCTGTCAACGGATCGGGCATCCAGTCAACACTGGTCTCGGCATGCAAGCAGGCAAGATATAGCCTACTCTCCCAACTGGTATAACCTGTCAAACAGCCTAGTTCGGCGTCTAAATGATAGGTATAGTATACGATCGGTCGCGTGGGAGGTTCATGCGAGACAATTCTGATATGAATGTGATGGTTGTGCTGTTCGCGGGTAAACTGTCCTTCTGGTATGATGATGCATTTAGGGGAAAGTTCAGCCTGGATATTTGACCGGAGAACCAGCCGGTTCTCTAAGCCAAAGAGTGTCCCGATACATTGATTCTCGTCGTAGACCATGTTCTTGAAGTCGAGAGACTCGAGCTCCCCGTCCTGATTGACGAAAAAGGACAGACGGTAACGGGGTAAATGGACGGATAACCGCTGAGTTGGTGAGAATTGCGGAGCGTCGATAGGGAACATGGTGATTATTAGGTTTTCAGGGACGTCGAGACCCCGCAAGAGACTTGAAACCATTCCCCAAGTTTGGCTTCGTATATCCACCAGCCACTCAAGACCCCTGTACATGCGGTACTGCCCAGACGCACAGTCAATCCTCCAATTCTCCTGGGACTGTT
Source organism: Bothia castanella (assembly GCA_038089595.1). Taxonomy (NCBI): domain Eukaryota; kingdom Fungi; phylum Basidiomycota; class Agaricomycetes; order Boletales; family Boletaceae; genus Bothia; species Bothia castanella. The sequence goes on from JBBPLB010000062.1 coordinate 10,708, forward strand.
CCCAAATCTTTTTGAGAGGGCGTACTTCAATGGTGGATGTGGACAAGTTCAACCAATGAACGTGACCATCATTACAAGGCGTTGGAATGTCTCTTAGCAGCTTTTCCTGAGGGATCACTTCAAGGACGATATCATCGACGTCTTTATGTTGTGCTTGAATCACCAGATTACCACCTTGCATTGCAAAGTGTACCTGCACATGCTCAACTCGCTAGTTTAATCTCAGCAGTTTGGGGCACTTACTTGGTGGTCGAAGATCAGGGCTAAGGTAGAGAAATCCATTCCTGGGAGATCGGAAGCTACAACAAGGAAACATTGCTGAAAGGAATAGTTAATGGTTGTTATGTCTTTGGGATCACAATATGTACATACATCACCAAAGACCCGCTTGTACGTTGGTTGTTCTCTGATCTCTTGTGGCAAACTGTCAATTGGTTTGCCGTCTACCAAAAGTGACCCATCGAGTAAGTTCAGATGCATTGTTTGCGAGCGTCTACATCCCGTAGCTGCAGTTTGGGTCGTGAGCCAGCGTGCATTTGGATATGGTAATGGATGCCATCCGGAGAGGCCTGGACGGTAGCCGGACCAAATGTTGCGGACGGCAATGTCAATACCTCGGTTCGACCCATCAGCGAGGATAACATCCCTTAGGACGTTCTCAATAGCGAGAGAGAGACGTTGATTCCGTTCAAGTAGCAGTCGTGAATGTTCGGGAATGCCTAACAAGTTGGAATGATTTGAGCTATGTGGTACCCCAATTTCAGGAAATAGACATACTTGAGGAATCAGTTGGGCTGTATGCACGTAGCAAGATAGCACAGGTGAGGAGAGCGTCAACCTCTTCCGCAGAGCAAAGGACCTTAGGAACTATATCCGGGCCAACATCGACCGTGCTTCGACAAATGGCGGCCATATCTCGCATGTGATTGCTCCATTCTGTGTTCGTAGGTGCAATCATCAAGTTGTATGACAACTCTTGTACCCATTCGAAGGTCTCCCTGAGGACGCGATGAAGAAGTTGAATGGCTCTCTCCGAGACATCTTCGCATGGGCTTGACGAAAGTAAACGGGTGAGCAGTGAAGAGATAATTCCCATCATAACCCCGTCCAAAAAGTGGGCCCCGACATCCACAAGTAAACTCTCGAGCTCATCTAGAAGAGCAAAGCAGAAAGATAATTCTTGAAGTTCTTGATGCCATACCCACTCGGCTGTATTCAAGTCGAGAGGTCCAACTTGGGAAGAAGCCTGAGTGAGCAGGAGATAAACGTCGTGACGATGAAAGTTCAGAGCTCTACTCCGTAGCACCTGCAAGATGTTAACCCATTGAAGTGAACCTCCACTCCGCAAGTGTCCAAAGGCAATAAATTCGTGTAGGGGAAGATCATCAGGACACTCGGCTTGATCAGATAAAACACGGTTGGAAGTATGAGATGTTGCGCTCATGTGTCCATGCAACACGCGACTCGATGGAAGCCGGAAGGCAAAGTAATCGTCCATTTTGTGATCCATAAACTCTTCCTGAGTGCGATCATCTTTCAAGATGTCGTGAGATGTTTTGTGCGGCCGAAGACCTTTTGGGGAAAAAGAAGTGAGATAGACGCGGCCGGTGACAGGTGATGTCGAGTGCCTAAGAAGATACGGTTGCAGACGAGGGATATCAATAAGTGAAATTTGTTTTTCTCTGTCTTCGCGGTTTGTGATGAATTCAGGACGGAAGAATGAGTCTCTTAGATGGGCAGTGCAAGATCTCCAAATGTGAAGAGATCGGGAACACCGCAGTTCGAATACAGCGATCTCGGAGTCTGGGGGGATGGTGGGTCCATGTTCTTCGATATGGTGAAGGGTATCCACAGAGTGTTCATCATCTGGAGAGTGGACATAATAACGAACAGGAAGCATTTTCTTGGTAAACTCATCCGAAAACACGGATTTGCCTAAAATGGAACGAGAATGGCGAGCGGAAAGGTATTGGTATGCATGGCGAAGGCGGTGGATGTCCATCATTTTACGAAGGAGTGGTCTATGCAGTGCCTTGGCCGGGATCTCGGGAGAGAAATCGGCAAGGATAGGATCCACCGCGGTAACTAGCTTGTCAAGTGCGACCCACAGCTCGATCGCCATCAAAAGCATGATTGAGATATGTTCTGGATTCTGCCCATATGTGGCCTGTGCTCTTGACAGATATCTATCCATCAAGGCTGCGAGCTGGATGCATGCCTGGTCCAAATCCGTGACACAAGCAACCCAGTCATCAATTTCCTGCTCAACTGCCTGCTCGACGTCGTAGAGGGTAACGTAAGGGTCGGCACGGTAAGCCTCCTCAAAAAATGATCCATCAGAAGAGAGGAAGTCGCTGAGCATGCCACGGGGGAGATGTTCGGGATGGAATGGAGAACAAGGGGGGTTTGACCTAAGCTTCTTGAGAGAGTCGCAAATGTAACTTTTACTCCGCAAGAGCGAGAGTTGTGTGTTTCCAGCGAGATAAAGCTGCGAGGGTTTCCAGAACGGGTGCGGGTTTTGGTCAGCCACCACCACCTCCCACCTGGCCTCAAGGGTTTCTCGAACAGAGGTAGTAGTCTTTAGCACCATGTCACGGAGCCAATCGGGGGCAGGTGAACCGAACTTCCAAAAGCGTCGAAGGAGTTTGCTTGATATTGCGTGCAGTAGATCACTGGAAAGACTTGCACCGACTGCGTCTTTCGCAAGGTTGCACATGATGCACAACATAAACTCTTTGTAGCAAATACTTCCAACACCGTCACGGAGGTACGACTGGACCACAACCTTGATCAGAAGCCAAAGCAGCGACCGATTCCAGAGTTGAAGTTTGTAATGAGAGCGGACAGGTTCCGTGATACAGGGAACTTCAGTACTGCGACCAACACTTCGTAAGATGCTGGTAAGCAGCCTAGTAAACTCCATAGCGATGCCTTCTGAAAAAATTTGGTGATTTTGCAAACCGTCCAGATGAAGGAGGAAGCTTGCAAGTTCCGATTGGAAGTACTGATTACAGAACACGTGGTCTGGGATCTCGATAGCCCACTCATTACATGAGCCCTTGAACTTCGAACGTGAGTTTTGAGGTGCCTGGAAGGACTGGTATAGAGTGCAATCGTCCTGCTTCGTGAAGATAACCCCAGCATTTTGAGATTGGTTTACAAACACGAGGACATCTATGAATTGTCAACAATGGCCCCGAAAAGATGTTGGTGAGCGTACCTCTTGTCTGCATCCTGTGCAGCTGGGAGAGGACACTCTCTTTGGCAGCACCTCCAGGTTGGAGGAAGGCTTGCAAGTTGTCTAGCATCTTTGTGATGCAACGCCATTGAGATTTGAGGGAGTTGCCGATGGTTTCACTGTATGCATGGGCAGCAACACACACCGCGCGAGCGAGCGAGTCGTCGTACTCTACTGGATGGTCCGGTAGAGAGTATCCGCGGTGGGCAGGGAGGAAAACATGGCCAATTGCATACTCTAATTGAGTAGAAGACTTCCAGCGAACTCGTTCAGGAGATCCGGGACTGGGAGTCGTAGTAGACATGAGGTTAGATGTTCGGTTCGACAAAGCTGTACCAGCGCGCCTGTCCCAGCTGGGGCCTTGCCAGGCACTGGCACAGCAAGGGCACGCCTTGTTACATGCATGTTCAATGAACGAGACAACGAATTGGCAGTGGATTGTCCGCACTACTGGGGACCAGAACGAAACCGAAGCCCATTGGTTATCCGGAACCACCGACACAATGGCTTCATGCGGCCACGGGACAGGCTTAGTCAGCGGGCTCTCGAGCTACACCCCAGCAATTGACACTGAGGCCACTGGGATGCGGGTTGCCATTGTTCATTAACGTTTTAACATTGATGGCCGGTGACTGGTGGAGATCTCCATCTCTTCAATATCGGCTATGGCATAACTTGAAGCTATATCACAGCGGTAGCCAGTGAGTACCAGTCTCGAACACTTCTACTCATGAGTCGTATCAGATTCAACCAACACAATGTCCGTAGAGTATGATACCATCTTTGCAAGAAGCACGTCTTCACCTCCATCGATCGCACCTACTCTTTGCTCACTCAACACCTGGCGGAACGACCGCGTGTGTCACCGCTGGGTGACTGATCGCATTGAACCCTTACTTCAAGATTCTGGTCGTCGAGAGCAGGAAGCACTCGCGCGACGTACTTAACCACGTCCAGCCTTGCCGATACCCAGAGCACCTTGCACAGAACAGCACCACCATCAGTATACACATCCAAACCGAGTAACTTTCTCGACGGACGTTCGGCAGTTGTGAAGAGCGGCCACGTTGTCGGCGGCGGCTCTGTGAACTGTAACTAACTAACTACTACCCTTGTTTGTAGTCCATCTCACCTTGGTGTTCTGTATAGTCATGGTTTATGCCCGCGGCGCTAAACCGGACTACGACGATTGGGCGAGCATCGGCAACGAAGGGTGGAGCTTCGATGAACTTCTCCCGTCGATCAAGAGGGTGAATACAGTGGCATCATAGCGGATTCAGTCTTCTACGGGTTCCTGTAGTTGGAAACATACACGCCGATATTAGACCGGTCAGCGCGTGGATACGAAGGGCCTATCCAGATCTCTGCCGGACTTGATTTTGGTTTCGGAACCCAGTTCTTGGACGTGGCGCAGAAGTACGATCCGGGGCGTCCACGGATTGACGACAACAGCGAGTTCAAGACTCCAAATGGGTACAGCGTGTGTTCTAAATTTAGTCAAAATAGTAGATTCCCTGATTTCTTTCCAACAGCCATTCTACAAGTACGTTCCCCATACAAATGTAAAAACTATAGCTCACCGTGTACTACTCTAAGATATATCGACCCTGTGGGCGGGAGGCGTTCTGATATTGCTTCCAGATGCCTATACCCACATGCCGACAACCCTAATTTGGAGATCCTGGTTGAGACGCGCGTAAAGTGCATCATAACCGAGTAAGCTGAACTATAGGTTGCTGTATACAAATTGACTTATGCGAACATGATAATAGCGATGGTCGTGCGACCGGCATTGAGTACGTGACCAACGGAGTCGGTGGGCCCAGCGTTACTGCAACGGCCAAGAAATAGGTAGTCATATCTGCTGGCGCTTTCGGTTCTCCGAGCATTTTAGAACGGTCAGGTATCGGGTCGTCGATTTGCCAGATGTTGGAGAAAATTACCAAGGTATGTCTGTTGAATCGAGACAGTCCGGTCCCAATCGAGATGAGGTTATCTTTCAGACCACATCTGTTCCCCCGTAGTGTGTTATGTACATGACGAGCAGAACACCATGGATGATGTTTGGATGGATCCGGAGGCAACTAAAGGTGAGTCGCTGCCAGATATAAGGGTGCGTGTGATATTGAAATCTCTGGCAGCTTACTTGAATGAGTGAGATGACACGGGTAAGGGCAAAATTACAACGAAGTTCGTTTTTATTACACAATGTACTAAAATCTGTAATTTTGTTTTCACAGTGGAATCGAGGCCTTCGGAGAGTTTCGCCCGACAGAAGCAGAATTAGAAGCCTTGAGGCCCGGTTTCAGGTCGAGATGGGAGGCATTTTTTGAAAACCGACCCGATAAGTCTATTGGCATGCTTGCATCAGTGGCCGGGTACGACCCGGTGTCCTTCGCTAATTTATTCACGCTACTCACCCTTTACTAGTAAACCCATACCCGTACCCGACTCTCTTTGGAAATTCATCACCGTGGTCTACTTCACAGTGAGAAAAAAATATCAACGTTTCTCGCTTGCTCTGATATGTAGGTGTCCAAGTTATACCCCGAGTCCGTTGGGAGCGTCAACATCAGTGATGGTCAAGATACGAGCGCGCCGCTGGACTTTGACGCTGGCCTTTTATCCTAGCACGTCCTGCATTCACATATCTCGCCGTGCACTTACTGATACATTCAATGACCAGATCGAGCGATCTGCCTTTGCTCAACTGACTGTACAAGAGAGCCTGTGAATTTGGCAAACGCCTGTTCGTACCGAGGAGAAGTTGCTGCCTTTCATTCAAAGTTTCCAGTCGGTAGCCCTGCAGTGGTCAAGGAGAGGGACGCTCCTGTATTGGCGGATGCGCCAGACATTGTGTACTCGAATGCAGGCGAAGAAGCGATTGCAAAGTATCACTGCGATAGGGGTGAGTGCTCGCTTTCAGACCACTCTTGTGTTCATTGCTGAGCCTTCCTCCATGATATGACGGCTTCTAGCATCCACTGACTCGCATTTGGTAAGTCCCTCTTTGGTCTGCTTCTTTATTTAATCCCAATCACTGATCGTATCGCTGTTGGAGAACACCCCGCCAAGCAAATACTACTACGCTACGGTAACTTTGTACATTAATTAAGTTTCCTTTTATGGAAACCGCGCTGTGGACTACACGCGCCACTTTTTTTCCCTCTCCTCCAGTCTCATGTTACGTCGACTGGATGGAGGTGAGCCATTTCATTTCACTTCGCTACGTACTGTCGTTACTCACTTGTATAGTTTGTTTACTCCGTACAGTCACCTCTGCATGACAATCGCGATAGCTCGGGACATGAGCTATGAAACCAAGAGACAAGGGTGGAGTCGTCGATGCGAGGCTCAACGTATATGGAGTGACAGCGCTCAAGGTCGCAAGTAGGTGAGAAAAAAGAATCCTCCACGCGCACCTGCGTCCTTGCACTGACGGATGGGCTCGTTAGACTTGTCCATCTGCCGGACCAACGTTGGAAACGTAAGTCGTTCCTTCTACGCTCCTTGTGGCAGTTATGCTACATTGTTTTTCGTCTTTACCAGAATACGAACTTTATGGCTCTGTTGATCGAAGAAAAGGTGGCTGAAATTATTGCGCAGGACTTGAGCCTCGCACTCAATTGAAGATGTTCCCCTTAGTTGGGCAACCCTGTATTCTATTCTTGTATGATTTTAATGTGCAATGTTGAATGTGTGTGACAAAGGCTTGCGAAATCAATGCAAAACACAATGATCTCGTCGACGAAGTGCGCGCTGGTCCCGCATCCGAGCTGGGGTTTTGGTCGACTTGACACGCTCGAAACTCGTCCTCGAAGTCAGCACGTGCGAGGCCACTTCATCAGCCAAATGGCTCAGGCTCGAGGAATTGAAACGACTGAATAAAATATACAATTATAGTGAACTACAATAAGTACGTTCCCTCAATAAACGAGGAATCGGCAGAGAGAAAGACAAATGTTTGACGTGCGGTTTCATCGCGGTATCACGCGCATCCAACATTGTCTTTCGCGAACTATGTCGTGCCACGACGAGCAAAAGTGATGGGGATGTCGACAGGTCCATCTCCGAATGGTGCCGATGGGCTTGACCTCGGAACCGGGAGCGGAGGACTATGACGGCCTTGTCGTGTGAAGGGCTGACATTTCTTGTAGCATGCCAACACTAGCGCGGTGCGGGTTCAATCAGTTCTCTTTCATGGGTTCTTCGGGGCTGTATCCTCTTTCAGGCAAGCGACCACGACGCATCGTTTTGTCACTGCGAAACCCATCGTGAGCAGAAGCAAGCATGTACTTCGATTCGAGCACAGTTTTCATTCCTAAACTCGTTACTCTTACACGCATCTATTGCTCGCGTACTTTGAGCATGGTACGCCTCGTAAGATTGCCGGGCATGATATTGTTACGCACGATACAAGGTCAGTTAAAATGGACGTTCAGCACGACGAAACGAGTCACTGACCCGATGTCTTCGCCATTGCCCTACTAAACCGTGCGACTCGCCTGTTGTGCTCGATGGTAGCCAATTGAAGTTTAATCATGCCTATCATTACAACCGTTAGGCCCTTACTCTCTTCCGGGATAAGACGAACCGGATACGTGTATTATGTGGAGGGTGATCCGCCTGCCATTGATGGAAGGCCACAGCGCCTCATGTGGGGATATGCTGGTCGCGCGCGACGCGGATGGTGTACAGGGGAAAGAATTTCACTGTGTACGACTCAGAAAGGCACGTTGAGGACAAAATAGCGAACTTGCCTATCATAAATTCCCCAACGGCTCCCTATCCTGTATCACTGAAATTCAAGATGATGGCCACAGTCGGACTCGCAAGGAGGCATAGAGTAGAACGACGACAGCACATATGGTGCGGTCGGTTTCTCATTCATTCACCGATATGAAGTCAACGAGCACCATCGATTCTATGTTCAAGTGGGCGAATGAACGAGCTGAGTTTGAACCGAACCGACTCGAAGGACCATCTTCTGCAGCGTCCTCTAAAAAACCCTCACCCGTTCCTACATGTCCCGCCCCTACGCCTGTTCTTGCTTTCAACCACCCCACGCACCAACAACAGATTATCTTTGCCTGTCCTTGGCGTCTCCGACACGACCACAACGACCAGCTTATGACAGTGATGGGCACCTCGTCGACCAGTGCAATGGCCATCCCAAAGTCTCCACTGAAGGTCCTTCGTGGATTTTCTATCGACCCTGTCATCCGGCGCCATTTATTCGACTGGGTAAATACCTTGAACAGCTTCCTCAACACTTGGTCATTTATTGTTCCATTACCACAGTCTCGATCTCTCCTCAAATCAATGACTGCGACTCGCCACCATCCAAAGGTCAAAGTCACTCCCATCTTCTCCGACCTGGTATGCGTTTCTGTCGATCACAGCTTTGGGAAGATTGAAGTAGAGCCATGTAATGATGGTAAAACTATAGGCTATCCAGGGTAGAGGTCCGTCTCTCCAACCACATTCGCACCGCGATGCTCATCATTGCCGAATAGGTCATCCCTGGAGAACATTCCGCAAATTTACGTTTATCCATTCCCGCAGAATCTTCTAAGCTTTGGGTCTTCCCCCTTCAAACGCTGGATACTATAATTATGTTCCTGGGGCCAGCGAAATACCACTCCCGGCACATCATTATGCGGCCAGACATCATTCTTTTTCCGAGTTCCTGTTCCCACATCTTCCCCATCTTCGATTATTTTCGGCCTCGTTAGCATCGGGTACGAAATACGGGCAAGTATGAGCATGTCTTGGAGAGGAAACAAGCGTCTCGTCGCTGATAGATGGGAAGTGGAAGTTGTCGAAAGTTGGGGTCCAACGAATACATTGCCTCCACCACAAGCTGTGGTGATCGCGGAAGGAGGCGAGATTTGTGCCCAGGCCACCTTGACGAGCGACGTGGTCGTGGATGGAAGATCTGCATGCGTAGACCTCCAATGGAAAGCGTTGGGTTTGTTCCTTCCATCCTGACTGTGTTTTCTCTAAATCTCCGTCCAGACTTCCGGTCAGCTTCACGCCTCTCAGACATTCTCCTCATATTTCGGAAGTCCTTACTCAAGTAAATTCTGTGGAATTCTCTGTTCTTCCGGAAAAACAGGGAACCGTAAATCCTGCCATTAGCATATCTCGCCCTCGTGTGGGATTAGAGGAGAATTACGCGTCGATGATAATGGGCCACGGGGCCTCGGGTACGTTTCACCCTCGGATTAAAAATTGATATTCATCCCGGGAGGTGCGTCATCCACTCCCCCTCTACGTCTTACTAACCATCACTACTAGTAGTGAGGACACCGTCATAAATATACTTTTAACCATCTCCTACCGTCCCTGAAATCCCAACACCGCCGCCGAGACTCACTTCCTCCCTCTATTCATATACAGCAACAGGAACGCTTTCGCTGCCTCTAGGAACTGGATTGATGTCCACCCACACGGGGAGTCCGACGTGACAATACGCCTCCACATGGGCATCCCCATTTGCGTAATCACTCTCTGGTCATCTACGCCAGCATGTTCCTTATTCGATGTGCCACTAATACAACACCCCATTTTTTTTTTTGTTTTCGTTCGCAGGCGTCCCGCTCCGTGGCTGGATTACCAGCTTCATATACACTTTTATCGAGATTGTACCACTTACATCCACATACGTGCCCTACTCAGTTACTTCGACTTCACAGAACACTCATTCAGCCTGCAACATCACATCGTTCCTCCCACTCTCTAACTTTATCTTTCTTCACAACCACGTGCCCCAGATCAGCTCGCCCTCGATGCCAAATCTTCATGATTCGCAAGGAGTTGTCCACTCCCCACGCCCCGTGCCGTCACTGAAGCATTCTTTCCATGGGTCAGTCCCAGACAACGACAACGTCGCTCAACTTGAACGCATTGCAGACGAAGTTGGGAAGCAGTAGTCTAAGTGTAGATCTCTTCAAAGGCGGCGCGTGTAAAGACATTCAAAGACCTGAGGATCTGCAAGCTCGATCAGCAAACCTGTCCGAACATTGGCAAGACCATCCCGTCGTCTCCAGTCCCCTGTAGCAATTTTCATGCAACCTTCGCGCGTCGACATTTTCTTTACTACTGGCGGAACCTGACTGACCATACCGGTTTCCCATCCTCGACAGGCCATTTACCCCGCGGACCACCCATGGTGCGCATTCTAGTATCGACACGCTTACCACCAACCAGTCTCGGCGCTGGTAATTGTATTCCTACCTGTCTGAACCGCGTGGCGGGGCCGGGTTTAGAGGAGAAACACGGGCCGGCGCGGGTACGACAAGACTGGGCACGCATGAGTCGGTATTCAAGCCGACTGAGGAAACGACCGTACCAGCCGTCTTTCCCCCTTTGCATGTGGTACCAATGCTGTCTTCCACAGCGTCGCTGGCGCGTGTCAAGGCCCACGGTTTGGGACAGCAGAGACGATGTTGGGTCTACGCAAGGTTTTCAAGAGTGGTGGTGGTGTCAAGGCGGGTGTCGGTACGGGAGCTGCGAGCGCTGAGGCGGAGGACAAGTGCGTTCGGACAGGCGCAGTTGCGAGATTGGATTAAAAAGCATCAAGGGGAGGGTATGGAATGTCGGATGGACGTGGATTGTTGATCATGCACATCGTTTTTCTTAGTTGCCTTTTCCTCGTATATTTCTCTGATATATCCTTGTGGACGTAAGTGCTGAAACGTCCTGTATTCGAGCAAGGTGACGGAGAAGATGATGGCACGTGATTCACCAGTTGGCCATGCGGACACACTCTATGCAGTGAGCGCTTGAGCAGTGGGAAGCGAACTGAAGGGGTACCGACACCAAGTTGATGCTCCTATAGTACGTGTTATGATGCTCAAAATTAGCATCTTGGAGGTTAGCATCATCTGATGTTGGCAGAGATGATGCAACAAGGCTTCTATGCTGTGCCTAATGCCCACGGTCATCAGACGCGGACCCGAAGCTCAGGCTCACCATCTTTGTTGAACTGAATAACCTCCATGTCTACTACGATTTCCAACTCTGGACCAGATGACCCCGACTCTGAACGAGTGCGCTGGCGGTCTTCTACTCAACTAGAGTATGCTATTGGCCATGTGTTTCTTCCTGCCCAGCGTGGATACACTATCCCCGCGGATCCTGTAGAGAACAATGACTCGTTTGCTCGCGCCGTGTGTGCTACTGCCCATGCGTACAGCGACGTCATTGACGACACCCTTAAGCCTCAATGGTGTCGCATCACGAAAATGCTGGATTTCTTGCAAGCCTTCCTCCAACCAGGGCGTCTTGCGAATGACCAGGTCATCTCCCAGCTGCGCGGGATGCAAACAGGAGGTACGTTCTTGACGTTTGCGATACAGTCCCTTGTTGACAATCCATAGACATCCTTGTGTTGTTAAATCGAGTTCAAGATGCAGCGATTATCTTCACGAGGCAGGACCGCTGTGTTCTGTTTGAAGTCTTCCGAACCTCGGACGCGCTGTTCAAAGGCTTGTATCGGGAGTGCGCCATGGAGATCCCAGATGAGGCATTCCATGATCAGGTCTTCCAATCCGAACTCGCAGACTTCCTCCTACGCTTGAATGGATTACCTGGCCACGGCTTCTTTTCAGAGCACGTTGCTACGCGGCCTATTGGCCTGCTTACTAGCATCTTACGTGGTGTTTGCCGCAGCACCGAGGCTCCCATCATCACTCGTGCCGGCTCTCATTACAAACTTCAGTTCTGGCGTCGGTCGTTACTCTGGCTTCTCATCAAGCTCTCGATACAGATGTCCCTCAGCGGTGATCTTGGAAGTATTTGCTACAAAGTATTCCTGTTGCACTTCATGTGTAATCTAGCAAACGACGCAATGAATGCAGATCTTTCCAGTCATCTGCTGCATGCAATCTCGGTCAAAATCCTTCGTCGGTTAAGGAAACTTGGTTCTTCTGCTCCAAACTGGCTCCATGGCATCGTGATAACCACCAATGCCTTTCTCCGGGACACCCTTGAGGGCAGATGGAAGGAGATAGAAGTCGCCCAACGTCCATCTATATTGTGGGAACCCTCCCAGCTGGATCTCGACGGAGACACGCAGCTCTCGGTCGTGCGAAATAGAGAATATATTCGTAACGCCCTTACGGATCTTCCACCGAAACCCCTTGGTTCCCCTTTCTGCCCCAAACATCTTCCTCGCGGCACTCTCAATGACTTTCTCTCTTCGAATGGGTCATTTTTTAGGAAGGCATACCTTGTCGAACCTTACGTTGCTCTCTACGATGTTGAACAGGCGGTTGAACACGAGCTTGATGACTGGATTGCTAGCGTCAGGGATGTAGGCCAGGCCTGTCTCCGGGTTGCGGCATTGATGGATACATATCTGTCAAGTGCACGGTGCAAGTATTGGAACCCAGAGCATAAGTCCATCATGCATTTAACGGTGATTGAGCTTTGGGTCGCACTTGACAAGTTAGTTGTTGGGGTATTTCCCATGCTCGCCGACTACTTCTTGCGGGTTCCGATAGAAACCCCACATAGCTCTCACTTTCGTGAAGCCATGAACCTCCACCGCCTTTGTCGTGCATACCAATACCTTTCCGCTCGTGGCTCCTCTGCCCGCCACTCTCAATCCAATTCTGGTCTATCTGTGTTACAGGAATTCACTACAAACATTTTTCCCGGTCGTCACTCTGCCTCCATCCAATACAAATCCAGTCCCGAAGACTTCCGGCGCTACCTTATGGATCGATTTGGCATGCCTTTACATGTGGCCGTCTGGTGGTCTTGCACCAACCTACCCTCTTTGCAAGACAGCATATCTGATGTCGACCTTACTTATCGACTTCAGTCGAGTCACGGTTTGGACAAATACCTCAAGGCGACATCTCACGCATCCAACGGTGTCTTAGCTGCTCAAACCCAATGTCCCGACCACCTTTCTCTAAACGAATTCGTTGCCTTTGGACACTTGCGGAGTGGCGGGTCACTTCAGTGGGCCAACATCTTGCGTGAGTTGCGCAGTAGAACCCTGAACTTTCGTCGTCACGACGTTCATCTCTTGCTCGCCCAAGCGGCTTCTCAAGTTGGACCGCTCGACCTGAACACGGCAGAGTGGATATGGCATCAAGAACTCCAAGAATCATCATTTTGCGGTGCCCTTCTAGACGAGCTTGAAAGTCTACTTGTGGATGTCGCAGTCCATTCGCTAGACGGGGTGATGATGGGCACTATTACCTTCTTTCTTACTCGTTTACTTGGGTCGAATCCGAGCGAGGACGTTGAGGAGCGAGCCATCGAACTTCTTCAGCATATCCGGCGGAAGACTTTCCACTGGGTGCAAGAGTTGTCGCGCAACCTCATAACAGCGCCAACGAACAGTGAGCGAAGTAACCTCTTGAGAGACTTGGCAATCACTTGCCGAAGCACGTTTCATGTTGCTCCCAACACAGTCCACAAGGTCCTTCGTTCTGCGGAGGATGTTGACGCTCTACTTTTCTGCGCGATCCTTTTGCGTGTCAACATACCTATTGATCCCCAAAGTATGTCTATATTCCTGAATATGATCGATGTTACTCAAATGGCCTGGACTTGTTAGGCATTTCTGAATATTCACGACTGCTGCTTGAAAGAAACTGCCGTCTCTCGCTCGTTCTTGAGAGTGTCTTGACGGACGTTATCCTGGCTGATGGGTCAAACCGAGGCATCGACCTTGCAGTTCGTAGGGTTTGGTTTAGCTATCACCCAAGTCCCCGTGAATGGCAGGCATTACCACATCCAAACTCGCACTGGCTCACGTGCGAAACCGCAACCAGGAACAACAGGCTCTCGCAAACGGTGCATCTTAATTTGCTTAATGGGACGCTTTTAGTGGACGGCAAACCAATTGTTGGATTGCCACGTGAGATTAGAGAACAGCCAACGTACCAACAGATCTTCGGTGATGTATGTACATATTTTCATTTTTGTGACAAATCGGTGACTATTCTTTGCAGCAATTTTTCCTTGTGATTGCATCCGATCTCCCGGGAATGGATTTCTGTAGCCTCACTATGATTTCCGAACACCGAGTGAGTACCTCGGTCCTGCCAAGAGCAGACAAGTGAAGTGAAACCTACACAGGTACACTTTGGTTTGCAGAGCAGTAATCTGGTGATTCGGGCACAACATAAAGATGCAATTGATATCCTCGAAGTGGTTCCTCATGGAACACTGGAGACTGACCTTCCAGCAACACTCGTCGATGGTTACGTTCACTGGTTAAACCTGTCGACTTCTACCATTGAGATACGCCCTCTTGACAAGATTTGGGAGCAGTCATCGGACAACTGGAGGATTGACTGTGTGTCTGGGAAATATCGTATGTACAAAGGCTGCGAGCGGCTGGTGGACATCCGGAGCCGGACCTACGAGATGGTTTCGAGTCGCTTGTGGTGTCTCGATGTCCCTGAAAATCTGATAATCACCACATCCCCAATCGGTACTCCGCAATCTTCACCCACCCAACGATTATCCGTCGTCTTACCCCGTTACGGTCTATCCTTTTTCGTCAATGAGGAGGGAGAGCTCGAATCTCGCGACTTCCGGAATATGGTCTACGATCGTAATCAATGTATTGGGGCATTGTTTGGTTTGGAGAACCGACTTGTTCTCCGACAGACAGTACAGGCTGGAGAGGAACTCGTTTCCAGATGCGTCATCATACCAGAAGGGCGATTTTCCCGCAAACAGCATAACCATCATGTTCATGTCGGAATTGCCTTTGATGGACCCCCCACCCAACCGATCACATACCATATGTATCACGTGGATACGGATCTTGGCTGTCTGACAGGTTATGCCAGCTGGAGAAGCAAGCTATATCTTGCATGCCTGCATGCGGAAACTAGCGTTGACTGGATGCCTGATCCGCTGACAGGCAGGACGGGCATTGAAGAAGCACTCTGTCTCCTACGGTCGGCCGGGTGTCGGTCGATTATGGAGTTGGACATTTGCCATGAGAAAGCCAAACTCCCTTTTTCTGTCGATCAAGAACTGTATTCTCAGATCAAGTTCGCCATGCAAGAGATCGAGTATCTCATCAAGAGAGCGAGATTTCTCCGTAGCCTCGAGTCTGCTTCCCCTTCGCGACCGGATCTGGATGTGATCGGTGCACTGCGGACTGCTTATCTATTTCCATCCGAGGTTGTTACATCGAAGCCCGCGCCAATCAATGTTGACCCCCCCAAATTTGAATCTTCAGCGCCCGAGGACCTTGCGCATACCATATCACTTGCTGTTTATCACTGGCTCGTCGAGACAGAGATCAGAGTAGAATCAGGGGATCGATTTACAGATACTTCACTTACAGTACCGAGGTGGGCGAATTCCGGACAAACCCCTCCATCGATCTCCGAAGTGGAGACCTTCCTACAAGAAGCCACGAGAGCACGCCAGCACTTTCGACTGCTATTCCTACTCCCCACGCTAGTATACTGCCAAGCAGACTCTCAACCGCACCTCCTTGCGATCCTTGTGGCACTTGCGAAACGATTCCCGTTGGAGAGTCCACCACGTTATGCTCAATGTCAGCCATTATATGGATATCGCCTTTCTAAGGATGCTTTACAGGAGTATTTCGTTGACGTGCCTGTGGATCAGAAGGATCGTGCGGTGGAAACATTATTAGAGGCCTGGCCATGTAAAACCGCACCAGTAATCTCGCTAGGCATGAAAGCTGACGTGCGTACCATCGAAGAGCTGGATACCCGACTTCAAACGCTCATTTCCAACTGTCATCGCAACCTTGAACTCAAAGAGGATCTCACCCGTCGCCTCACCAAGCTTGAAACCACAAGCCACGTTCTTCAAAACGAACCCCAGTCATCATCTGCGTTGGTGCCTCACCAAGCACTTGATTTACCTTTGAAACCTCTTCCCCATATGCCGTGGCGAGTCGAATTTCACCAACTACTTTCTGATCGCTCAGCCCCAAATGTTTCACCGCCCATCCTATTGCGACGCTGCGGTCTCGAGGGTAATAGGGTCACATCCAAACCTGATGACGCTCACGCTTTAAATCAATTATTCGATTCTCTTCAAATCAGCAAGACTGAGCCCTCATTTCAACAACAATATATCGCTCGACTTCACGCTAGTGCACAGCATGTTCGCGAGGTGCCTGGCATTGCTTGTGGAGTGACAGGGAGACCCTCCATCGAGGCCCTGCGGAAGCACTATGTGCAAAGCAGGGTTAACTACAGGGACAACTTGATCAAGTTGAAGGAGGAACTGGGTCCAATGGACGATCCCCTTGAGCAGGTCCTCCATCGGTCATGTCAATGGCCACAAATCACACCAGAAGCTCTGTTTCGATGTCTCGCATCCACCTCGCCGATTAAACTCCCCCATGACTGGAAGCGATGTCTTGTATCGCTGGCGCTGCTGCTATTAGAACTCCAGCGTTCTCG
>JBBPLB010000063.1:0-12374 GCA_038089595.1 Bothia castanella
GCTCGGCCCGCCTCGCCTTGATCGCCGGGTCTTTGCTCATCAACTCTCTCATACGGTCCGCAAAGTTGCCCGTCGACGTAGTGTCGACCGTGAGACGCCGAAGGAGGTCGACAAACTCTCTGCTAGAGCTTGATGCAGGGACTGTTCGGTCTTGAGCGGGACGTGATCGATGACGCGCTGTGCGACTGTCCTTCAGCTTCTCATTGCGTCTGGATCGTGAATACCACACACCTTGTATGCGATAGTAAAGTATGCGCGCACGTCTGCCATGACGGTCAACTCATTGTCGTATTGGTCTGGACATAAACGAGCCAGGTCGTCCACAGTAGACCCTTGTAGCCGGCTTGAGCCAGATAATTCAAGGCTTGAATTTCTGGTGAAACTATTTCGCGGGCGACACCGCAATACGCAAATGGTGGCGAAGGTGACTCCCAGAATGTTTCGGGGGCAAGGGGGGGGGGGGGGGCTCAGGGATCCGGTACTCTCCAGGCTTTTGGCGGGCCTTCCGATACTTTATACGCCACACTTCACGAAGGCTATTATAATCTTTCTCGTTCCGAGTATAGATCGGCATCAACTCGAGTCTCAGAGTCTCCTTGACGGCCGTGAGTGCTTTATTCTTGTGTTCCTCGATATCGGGCCGGATGAGGACGCTGCAGACACGTTAAAATCTACGTCAACCTTTCATGAAGTTAGCAATGACGTACGAGATCAAGTTCTGGAGGACCTGGAACCGGCCAAAGTGCGTCTTGACGAGTTTATCGATGACATCATCGAGCACATCGTTTATGGATGTCAGGAACTTCTCCGCAGGCGTAGACCACAGGATCGTGAACTGTTTGATGAGGCGCGTCTTGGCCTCGTACGGGATATTACCAGGAAGTTCCCAGGAAATCGAACAGCAGCGGCGATGGGTCAACCGTGACCATGGCGTTAGCAAGGACCACGACAGGTCAATAGCGATGATGGCATGTCAACCCACGACCGCAACGCATCAGCAGCAACCCCAACGGGTCAACAGCGAGGATGGCATGTCAATTGTGACCACGACGGGTCAACCGCGACCGCAACACGTCAGCAACCACAACGGGTCAACAGCGAGGACAGCGCATCAACTGTGACTGTAGCACATCAGCAACGACCATGATGGGTCAACTGCGACCGCGATGTGTCAGCAGCAACCACAACAGGTCAACAGTGAGGACGGCACGTCAACCATGACCACGATGGGTCAACAGCAGCAATGGCGCGTCAGCAGCGACCACGACGGGTCAACAGCGACAACGGCATGTCAATGACTCGCCTCGCTCACCATCTCCTGCACATGATGCACGTCGCGTTACCCGGCCATGATCTCGTACCGTATTTGGTGCGCGATCTAATTTTTTCTGTTTTACTTCACCTGTGTGTCACCATAAACATTACACATTAGTAACAAGTATGTTATGTCACATTTATCAAAAAGTAGAAGGGAGAACGCGTGTGGGAAGTGGCGTCTCAGGGACGGAGTGGTCTTTGCGACGCGTTTTTCGGGTGTCTCGCTTTTGTCGTTTTGGTCGCGTACGTCGTTTGTGTCGTTTATGTAATGCCACGTTTTTTCCTTTTCTGTCCACCCAAGCCATGTGGCTTTTTCGAACTCAGTCGTCCTTCCATAACACCTGCGCGAGGGGAATTTCCTAAATTAGCAGCCAGTTCCCGCGCTTCGCACAACGACTCTGTACTGCTACGAGAGCTTCACCTACACCTTTCCCTCTCCCCTCCTCTATCCCTCCCTTCAATCTATTGATACTTCCTTTTTATTTTCACTTCAAATTAGTTCTGTGAGTTGCTACTGTGTGAAAAAGGTGTGCTCTAACTGTAATCTATGAACTGATCAATGAACTGATAACAGATCTGTTCATTCTTTGGACATTCAAAGCTTGCCTTTCATCTGGGGTATGTTTCCTTCAGCTTTCTACATTGAATTCTCACTTCTTGGTGTGCTCTGACCATAATCAATGAACTGATCAATGAACTGATAACAGATCTGTTCATCCTCTAGACATTCAAAGCTTGCTTTTTCATCTGGGGTATGTTTCCTTCAACTTTCTACATTGAATTCTCACTTTGAGCCTAATTCTGTTGGTAAGTTTAGTTAAACTGTGTTTTTGTGTGACTGTTTATACTCTGTCAGTCTTTTTTTTCTTAGAGTACAGATATGTGAGCCACTAGAATATCTATACCTGAGTGACACCTGGACCTACTGTATTGTATTCCTTTTATCTTATAGCTAACATAACATTTATTTTCACTGAGAGTCAATTAGTTTGTTGAATTTGTTGATGTTATAGCTATAGATTCAGAGTAGTGTGGACACCAAATATTGAAGATGTGAAATAAAGTGGCAGAGATCTGCTATAGAATAGTAGCACTCTCCAATAGGATATAGAAGCAAAATGAGATAAGTGAGAGAGATATATACAAATGAGTTAGATTTGAAGATTTGAGATAGAGTGTAAGTAGAATGTAGATAATGTTCTGAAACTGAGGCTCAACAGATAGTAGGAATGGATGTATACTACTGACTGATCTAAATATAGTGTCATGATTGATGAGACACAAGTCAGCAATTGGTCAGTATGACTCAGCAGATAAGATAGAGGGTCTTACTCATAGATAAGGATCTAGAGTGTATGACATCATAAATAAGATAACAGATCAATCTGATCAACACTATATGATGGCCAAGCCTAGGTTGTCATATGGATACTGACTAACAATATAGCTTGCCTGACTGACTACCAACAATCTCAACATGTTATATTAATTACCATATAAAAATAGAGTAAACATATCACTTCTTTCTAGATATTTAGAGGACCAAATGCAAATGTAAACACCAAAGGTGCCAAAGTAAGCATCCACTGATAATATATAAATTATCACATATAATTAGAGTACTGAATGCAAATGTAGACACTGAAGGTGCTAAAGTGAATATTCACTAATGTCATATTAATCACCACATAATATATATATCCACCCTGTTGGACCAAAGTTGATATCAAAATAAGCATTCACTAACATCAATGAACATCTTTGTGACAAAAAACACTAATATCAAATGCAAGTACAGGCACAAAAGGTGTCAAGGTGAGCATTCACTAACATCAATAAATACTATTATATAAAAACTAGGATTAGCATTGCTTCCACCCAAGCCCAATAGTGATTATCATGTACTGTACCTATAAAATACAATTTATTTTTTCTTTTATTTCTATGACTCAGGTGAATGATGAAAATATATATTTAAAAAAACATATATATTGTGACTGGACTTAAAAAGCCTTCATCTATGCCAAAGGCATAACAGGTGAAAAAACCTAGCACTAACTAGCAGGGCTAATATATTGCTACAGTACTACAGCAATACATGCAGTACTCAGCAATCTCTCTAAAGGCACATTGCATGACTAGGTAGATATTAGATAAGATGCCCATATTATATAATGATCACTGGCTTATCATGTCACATGTAGTAATATTATAAGTGTGACATCATGTGTTTCTGATGCTTCCTATATTGGCTTATGCTAGTATGTTGCTGACACAACACCAGCTCACTACTGTGTATGATGAGTAGCCTGTCTTGCCAAAAGCTCATTCATTTTTGATGTGGACTTATGTAATATATGTTTTGATACTATTCTAATACAATATATACCATTAAAGCATTATAAAATGGTAGTTTTATAGCAGTGTTGATTTTCAGGTGCTGGCAAAAAGCAGACTGCTATTGAAAGCAGTCAAAACAGTGTGCTGAATGCATCCCACCTCCAAGTGATTGGAGTTTCAACTAGCTCAACACCCTCCTTGTCATGTAGCACAGTGCCAATGCTTTCCCTCATGGTGTTTAATGATGCTTCAGGTATCTATTCACTTTTACCTTGCTCTGTGTTGGTTTTCTACTGACAAGTCTACCTTAAGTGGTGTCCCAGCTACAAAGCTGCTGAGTTGCCATGTAGACACTGCAAAACATCAACCACCATCAGCATTGAGGCTTGGGTGCCTGTGCAAGATGGTCTGTACATGATACGAGTTGCTGCATTGCAAGACATCAACCACCATTGGCATTGAGACTTGGTCACATGTACAAGATGGTCCATACATGATATTCCAACATGTTTGGATTCTTACACCACATTACGGGTCCTACTCATTCTCCAACTTTCTGTCACTTCTTTCTTTCTCATCATGCTCAGTGATACTTCCCTTGGTCAGTGCTTATAGAACAATCTCACCACATTGTCACCTCTGTGTTAACTGTCTGGTTTGTCCTTTATATTCATTTCACCACTCAGATTCATTGATTATCTTACTTTCACAGCACCTTTTGTCTCTCACATGGTATGTTGGCTGTATTATACAGATGAGCTATGATTCTCAATTATAGTGGTTCATGTGTACTATTACAACATGCTCAGGTTGTGTACATACACCATGTTGTAGGCTCACCCACTGTCCACTATTCTTAACTTACTATCACAACATGGTCAAGAAACTATGCTCATCATCTGGACGTACAAAGATGACTGTTCTGTTTGAATGGTACTACACAAACATTGATTGCTTTATATTACTCAGAGTGTCTCTGGTCTAGTTCTATTGAAGTATTACACTTTTGCTATTCTGTTGTTGGAGTAATGGTCTAGCCTTTCTATTATTCATGGTCTAGGTTCATTCCAGACAGCTCTGTATGATGTAATATCTCTGGACTGTTCTACATGATATCACATTCTAAACTCATGACATCATAGATAGCTATTAATATCTCCTGTTCCATTCTGTTCCTATCTCTTTTCTGATTTCTTCCTAGATATGATTTGATCCTATATCATTATCTTCTAATAGCAATAGTTGCTTTTATCTCTTAATAGAGTTTGAGCTCCTATTGAACCTTATTCTCTATAGTATACAGTGACTCCAATAACTGTTTCAATGTTTAGTAGTTTTATGGTGTATAAGACATAGCACTTGATGGCGTGGGAATCACACTTAGCATTGGTGGGGGCGTGTGAAGTGCAGACTCTTGGCTCTCTGCCGACATAATATTCATGTAATTCGGTCCAGAGGCTGCAGAGATACCTCTATTTTAAAACAGCAACATCATTGGAACAATTATTGGACTTTTGAAATGAAGAGAGAGATTTCAGTAAAACACAAGGAGAACTATTGTTGTTTGGTGCTACAAACAAATATACACATGTAAGTGTTGTGTCTGAGTCTGAAATGACTCCCATGCTTCTTTGTCTTCAACCACTACCATCATGCAATCTCTCTCTACTACTCAAAAGAGCACTATCTTCTCTTAGCTTGATTCTGGCCATTCTATTCATTCTGTTGCATCTAGCACAGGTGTTGGCATTGCCACCATATCTAGACTTCATTCCAAAGAGTGTTCTGACCTTCAAAAGTCTCTTGGAGGTCATCCATTCAAGCTTTCCTCCTCTAATATCTGTCATGTTCAATATTTTATCACTTCTGGAAAGGCTGAAAATGCTGTTCAAGTGACCAGAGCCCTTACCAACATCATCAAACAGCCTCTCTCTGTCAATACTGTCTGCCTCCACTTGAAGAAAGCTAGTATGAAAGCTGTGGTCAAGTCCAAACAACCTATTCTGTCTCTCAGACATTGTAAAGCTCATTTAGATTTTGTCTATGCCCACAAGGACTGGACTATTGCTGACTGGAAGAGGTCTGATGAGACCAAAATCAATCACTTAGGGTCAGATGGGTGTAAGTGGGCATGGAAAAAGGCAGGTGAGGGGCTTAGTGATAGACTGGTGGAGAAAACTCTCAAGTTTGGTGGAGGTTCTCTCATGATATGGGGCTGTATGATTTTGGAAGGAGTTGGCTTTGCTGTCAAGATTGATGGTAGGATGGATGGGGACCTCTACCTTCAGATTTTGAAGGATGAGCTCCAACAAACCCTGGAGTATTATAATCTCAATCCTTCTGACACTATCTTTCAACAAGATAATGACCCCAAGTACACCTGCAGGATGGTCAAGAATTGGCTAGAGGAGCAAGAATTCAACACAATGGTATGACCTGCACAGTCTCCTGACCTAAACCCTATAGAACATCTCTGGGGTTGTCTTAAGAGGAGGCTTGCACAGCATGAAAACCCCTCTAGTGAGATTCATGAATTGTGGGATAGAGTTCAAGTGGAATGGGATAGGATACCAGTTGAGGAGTGTCAGAAGTTGATTGAAAGCATGCCTAGGAGGGTTCAGGCAGTGCTTAAAGCCAAAGGAGGATACACCAAGTACTAATATATACCAAATACCCTATTCATTTTAAAAGTCCAATAACTGTTCTAATGATGTTGCTGTTTTAAAATAGAGGTATCTCCACAGCCCCTGGACTGAATCATGTGAATATTATGTCAGCAGAGAGCCAAGAGTCCACACTTCACACGCTCCCACCAATGCTAAGTGTGATTCCCATGCCATCAAGTGCTATGTCTTATACACTACAAAACTATCAAACATTGGAATAGTTATTGGAGTTACTGTATAAAGGAGACCTCTTTCAATGTTCTCCCCCTAAGCAGTTGTTTCATATCCTTGTCTTACAAGGACTGTCAATCTATCTGTCCCTCTGTTATCTGTTGAGCCTTGCTCCAGTAACTATTTGTTATCTCTCTAAGCTTTAGTCTTATCATTCTTTTGACTTCAACCTTTCAAGTGAGTATTTCCCACTTGAGACTCATTTATCTGTGCCCATTGGGAGATTGCTGCTCTTGTCTTTTCACATTCTACCTTCCCAATAAGTTCTTCTGCTCATTCTTTACACTGTAGTTCTACTTGCTCTTTGATTGCATAGGTATATTGTCTGATGTCCAATGTACTTAGTTATGTAGCAATGTTACTGACTATTATTGCCTATTCACTTTCCTCAGATGAAGATGAATCAGAAGCAATCACTTTTGAAGTGGTGGCTTGTTTACAGTGACTCCAAAAAGTGTTCCAATATCTGACCCTAATGTAGTGTACAAAGTACATTGCAAACATCTGTGGGAATCTCACTTAGCCTTGGTGGGAACAAACAAAGTACATACTCTTGGCCATAACCTTGGTCCCTGGGTCATATGATTTGATTCAGTGGTAGTAGAGATATGTCCATTTCAATTCAATAACTGTATTGGAACACTTTTTTCACTTTTGATTCAGAATGGGTATTTGATATATATTAGTACTTGGTATAGCCTCCCTTGGCTTTAAGCACTGCCTCAACCCTTCTAGGCATACTCTCAATCAATTCCTAACACACCTCAACTGGTATCTTATCCCATTCCTCTTAAGTTCTTCTCCACAACTCTTCTATCCCTTTGGGGGGATATATATACCCAGCAAGCTTTCTTTTGAGGTGACCCTATAGATGTTCTATAGGATTAAGGTCAGGAGATTGAGCTGGCCACTCCACAACCCTAAATTCCTGTTCATCTAACCATTCCTTGACCTTTTTGCACTTGTACTTGAGGTCATTGTCTTGCTCAAAGAAGACATCAGGAGGGTTGAGACCATAGAACTCAATGGAATCCTGGAGTTCATCCTTCAAATTTTGAAGGTAAAGGTTCCCATCCATCCTGCCATCAATCTTGGTAGCATAGCCAATCCCATTCCAAGTCATACAGCCCCATAACATCAAAGATCCTCCATCAAACTTGAGTTTCTATAACCAATCTGTCATTAAGCTTTTCTCCTGGCCTTTTCCACACCCATTTGTGTCCATCTGACCCAGGACAATTGATTTTGGTCTTATCAGACTATATCACCTGTTTCCAGTCCTCTAGAGTTCAATCCTTATGGGCATATATATAGTCTAAATGAGCTTTGTGATGCTTGACAGAGAGAAAAGAGTGTTTAGACTTGACTACAGCTTTCATACCAGTCTTCTTCAAATGGAGGTGAATTGTGTTGAGAGAGAAGGATTGGTTGGTGATGGTGGTGAGTGATTGGGTGACCTGGACAGTATTTTTAGCTTTGCTAGAAGTGATGAGATGGATAGCATGATGAATATTAGTAGAGGAAAGCTTGGATAGGCAATCTCAAATAGACTTTTGAAGGGTAGAACACTCCTTGATGTGAAGTCTGGATATGGCAGCAAGACTGATACCTGTGTTGGAAGCAATAGAGCAAGCTGAGTGGCCAGAATCAAGCTAGAAGAGGATAGTATGCTTTTAAGTAGCAGAGAGAGATTACATAATGATAGTGATTGAAGGTCAAGAGGTGTGGGAATTGTTTCAAACTCAGATATCATATTTACATGTGTGTCTGTGTTTATATAACCAAACAAGAACAAATATCCATGGTTTTGACTTAGATTTACAGAAGTGAAAAAAATGTTCCAATACAGTTATTGATTTGAAATAGATATATCTCTGCTGCCACTGAACCAAATCACATGGCCCAGAGACTGAAGTTATAGCCAAGTCTATGTATTTTGTTCATTCCCACCAAAGCTAAGTGAAATTCCCACAAGTGGTTGCAGTGCACAAAGTGCACTGTATTAGGGTCAAACATTAAAACACTTTTTGAAGTCACTGTACTTGCATGAGCATGGCATAGATGATAAATCATTTCACCTACAGTCTGCTGTGCCTTATTCTCAGTAATCCAAGTCATAAGTTCCTTGTCTGTGAGCTTGATCCATTTACATGACTTCAACTACAAGACAGTGAGTAATGTTTCAATTTCCTGCCTACCACCAATCTTTGATGGATTTCACACTCATCTGGATGATGGCCATCCAATCAGCACAACCCCATAGCTTTCAACAATCTTGCACTTGTAGTTGGTGTAATTCATTCTCACATTCTTAGTTACCTTGTGTTCTGTCAAGATGTCATCTTTCATAGTATTAAGTGTTAATGACATCAATGAAACACCAGATGCAATGAGACTTACCAAGTTCCTCCTGGATGATGATGCAACATTCACTTATCACTTAGTTGAGCAGATGTTGTTGATTTACAGCAGTTGGGATTTTTTACATACCATGTCAATTGTGTAAGAATAAAACATGTGAATGAAAGACTTACCAATTCCACTGACAACTCAAGATTCAAGCCTCAATGCCAATCAGTGGAGTTCCATATCAAGGACTGAGCAGACAAATTTCTTGGCTTTCTCAGTGAAAAAAAGTCTTGACTCAGAGTGGGTTTTGACTGTCCTCTGAACTGCAATAAAAAAACCTTCCATGCTGTCATTGTTTAGGAAAAGATAAATAGAATGCTAGAGGTATCTCTCAATCTTTCCTCCAGACCCAATCTCACTATTGACTGATGGGTAGACAACTAATCTTCAGTAGTTCAATGGTGGAATAACAAATAACAGATTATACTTAGTGAATTAGATCCCTGTATTATGATCTTTTTCTTTTTCTTTCTTTTAGCTCCTCTTTTCTTCATTATTATAAACAGACAGAGTTATTCCCATGGGTGCATACTTACAATAGCATGTGCTATTTCAAGCTCTGATCATCTCCTTGGACCCCTTGCTACCTAATCTATACCTTTCCATAGCCTTATCATACTTTCCCAGTGGTAGCATTTCTTATCATTTATCTTATACTTTTTTCTCACCGTTTCCACCTTCTTTATGGACCTTATCTCCTTGCATCATCTTTATTCCCTGATGATGCTCGTAGTTCCCATTCCCACATAGCCACTCCCATAGACTATAAGTAGACTGGCTCTCTTCCTGTAACCTCTAAGCTAGTTCTATGTAATACCAGCTAGATTCTAGTCTCGCCTCGATCCTTAAGTGGGAACCCTGCCCCACTAAGCCTTCTTCCTTCGTTGCCATCTCTAATGACTGGGAATAGTGCCCCAGCATTGCAACTTCTTAGAAGTAGCCAATCTAGAATACTCAGTCGGTCGACCTACTGTTGAGTGGTTGCTATCAGCTAGGATCTATGCTTTAGCATAACAAAAGAACTAGCTTACTTATTGCTTCTTCCATCATGAAGTAAAGCTGCCCATCATTTCAGAAAGTAGGAATCCCAAAAGGATTGCAGGATCCTCCTTCTCTGCCAACCCGACATTAACCCCCCAACATCGCCTGTTGAGAGTGTCATCAGTCTCCTCAGAAGAAGAGGAAGAAGAACCCCATTACAGAGAAGAACCAGTCCCAGAATGATTTACCAGAAGAGCTATCTAGGGTCTCCAGAACCAGATCACTAGTTATGAACTAGTTCCTGTAGCTAAATCATTGCTTGGAACAGTAGTAGAACCCATACCCATTGACCCTCCTAAACCAGAACCAGAACCACCTGTACCTCCTCATCATCCCCACAGTTCTCTTTTCCCAACAGACTTGGAAGAGGAATCTGAATCTGAAAAAGAAGAAGATATATCTAAAAAACTCGTTGAACTAAGGACAGGTCTCTCTGAAGACTTCTCCAGGAATCCAGAAGACACCTCCAGATGGATTCTTTCCATGGGAGCATACTTCCTTATGAACAGCAAACTTTATTCCGAGTCTGCACAGATCCTCACCACCCTAAATAAAATGAGCAAAGGGCAAGAAAAAGACTTCTCTGAAGGATGGTACCTTAAAATTGCAGAAATGAGTCACTTGGGCAAAGAAGAAGCAGTCAAAGAACTTACTTGGGAAAAGTTCGAAAAAGCCTTTTGAGATGCATTTACCCCTTATGATCCTAGCACAAAAGCGTGAGCTGATCTCTCCACCCTAAAACAACGAAAAACCTAGCATGACGACGGATTTGAAAAATTCATCTCTCAGTTCCAGCTCCTTGCCACTCGCTCCCAGATCAAGGATGATAGAGCCCTCATTGAATGGCTTATCAATGAAATGGATAGACGGATTGTTGTTAAAGTCCTATCTTGCAAAAAGAAACCAACTACCCTGAAAGAGTGGATTGAGAAGTCTAACCTCTTTCACAATCACATTAAATGAGTTGACGCTCTCTTTCAAGGGAAAAAGTATTTTCCCAATCATTCCTCTCATTCCAAATCCACCTGAGACTCCAATGCCATGGATGTGGATCGCATTCATCTTTCTCCCACAGATAGAGCAGAATACATGAAGAAGAGAAAGTGTTTCATATGTGGAAAGATAGGACATATGGCTAAAGACCACAAAAAGAAAGAATCGACCTCCTTTCCCCCATCTAGACCCCTCAGAAACCCACAAAGAGTCAGGGTTATCCCTACCAAATTGAAACCCTCTGAACCTGAAGACCCAATAAAGGAGTACTTAAACATTCTCACCCAGTGAAATGTTCTAAGAGAGGATATCCTCAAAGTTCTCCAAACCTGTTTCACAGAAGAAGAAGAAGATGAGGATCAGATAGTAGCAGTTGTCTCTATCAAGGATTTTTGAAGAGGGAAGATAATTCAATGCCATCTTCCCCCCAATTTCTTACTCTTATATTTATGACAAATTCTCGTGTGCAATCCATTCACATTCCTGTCTTTATTTCCACTTGAGCAAAAGCTGTTGAAACAAAGGCCCTGATTGATAGTGGAGCAACAGAGTGTTTTATCAATCAGACCCTAGTTCAAAGCCACCAAATCCCCACCAAACCACTCAAAAAGCCTATAAATGCACAAAATGCCGATAGGACCAGTAACCAAGCTGGAAAGATATCCTCTTTCGTCCCAATCACCATTACCATGAAAAGACGAACTGAGAAACTAAAAACATACGTCATCTCTCTAGGAAAAGAAGATCTTATCCTCGGTCTCCCTTGGCTTAGAATGGCCAATCCTTCTATAGATTGGACAACTGGTTGAATATCCTTACCTAAAACCCCTTCTCTCGCTCTAGATCAAAGTCCTCAAAGATACCTATTGAGGTCTTTCAAGCTTGACCCAGATCTTTGGACTGAACAAAGCTTTACCAAATACCTTCAATCCCTAACTATAAAGAAAGTCACCATCTCAACCGAAGCAGCCCAAAAATCAGAGAAAGGAAAGGTTGAACTCTCAAAAGAATTCTCTGACTTTTCTGATGTCTTCTCTGAAAAAGAACCTAAGGAACTCCCTCCACATAGAACCATTGATCACACCATTGAGTTGAAATCAGATTTCATTTCAAAAGTAGGAAAAACTTATCTTCTGAACCCAAAAGAAACAGAAGTCTGCAAGGCCTTCATTGATGAACATCTCCACACTGGCAAAATAGTCCCATCCAAATCTCCCCAAGCAGCCCCCTTCTTCTTCATACCCAAAAAGGATGGATCTCTTTGCCCATTGACCTGCACGAAAATCATATCATGCTGAGTCAGTAAACAACACCATACAACCACTACACTACCAATCAATAGTCCATACTATGACCTAATACTCTACCAAGTTTCAT
>JBBPLB010000063.1:12384-27300 GCA_038089595.1 Bothia castanella
GGTATTCATTTTGATAGAATCTTAGTACTACTGTAGCTAGTTAATTAGTGCTAATCATGTAAACTGGCCTAAGATAGGAGCTTCAGATCATGTGATCAGAATCACATGATTCTTGTTACATAATCATTGTCTTGCCTGGACTGCACAGCCTCCCAGGAACAGGAACAAATCTAGGTTTCATAGAATGTAATGTGATGACTATTCAATCAATTTCAAATGATTGCATTGGGAATCTGAAATATCACAGCACCAGTAACTATGGAGACCAAGACAGTGATTAATCTCCTTCATTTCCAATTTCCCATTCATTTCTATGCCATTGCTGTGTCAATGAATTTGATATTCATGAAATGAATGAAAAGTATTGCCATAACCTTGTCATAGCCTTGTCATAGCCTTGTCATAGCCTTGTCATAGACTTGTCAGAGATTCCCCTGGGATTTTCCCAGATCTAGATAACCATGTCTAAAATTAAGGCACCATCTCATTTCAGTATGACAACCAGATCTAGATCTAGAGATTCAGATCTCACTCAAATGGGAGTTTGGAGATAGACTAATTGGGCCAGCATAGCCACTCTGTAAATATATATAAGGAGACTGATTTTGCAGATAAGAGAAGGGCGAAGATTTAGAGATAAGATAATAAGATAAGATCCACTAAGGTAGTAACACTACTAGGATACTTATAGTGAGGTGCAAAACTGTTGCAATGCCTAACCCCAAACCAGGGCATGAAGTGCCCCACAATCACTTGTGGGAATTTCACTTTGCTTTGGTGGGAACAAATAAAGTACAAACCCTTAGCTACAACATTGTCCCCAGGGTCATGTGATTTCACTTACATACTGCAAAGATACAGCCATTTCAAAACATTAATACCATTGCAACACTTTTGCACCCTTTGCTCATAACATTGAAATCAAGTGTTATTTGGTTATGTTTGGTCATACAAACAAACATACACATATTAGAACCATGTCTGAGTTTAAAATAGTTCACACACATCTTTGTTTCCAACCACAACCATCATGAGAACCATCTCTCCTACTTAAAAACAAACCATCCTCTCTATGCTTGATGCTGGCCAATCTGCTCACTCTATTGCATCCACTACTGGTCTTAATGTGTCTACCATATCCAGATTACACTCCAAAGAACGTTCTAAGCTCCAAAAAGCTACTGGAGGTCATCCATCCAAGCTTTCCTTTGCCAATATCCAGCATATCATTCGTCTCATCTCCTCTGGAAAGGTAGAGAATGCTGTTCAGGTGACCAAGACACTCACCAATATAGTCAACCAGCCTCTCTCTACCTCCACAGTGCACAGACAGTTGAGGAAGACAGGTATGAAAGCTATGGTCAAGTCCAAGCAGCCTCTTCTTTCAGCCAAGCATTGTAAGGCTTGTCTAGACTTTGCTTATGCTCATAAAGATTGGACTCTGGAGGACTGGAAGAAGGTAGTATGGTCTGATAAGACCAAAATCATTCACCTAGGGTCAGATGGGCACAAGTGGGTGTGGAAAAAGGTAGGGGAAGGGCTAAGTGATAGGCTGGTGGAAGGTACAGTGAAGTTTGGAGGAGGTTCTTTAATGATGTGGGACTGTATGACTTGGCAGAGAGTTGGCTATGCTACCAAGATTGATGGTAGGATGGATGGGGACCTTTACCTTCAGATTTTGAAGGATGAACTGTTCAATTCATTGCAGTTTTATGGTCTTGATCCTCCTGACATTATCTTTCAGTAGGACAATGACCCCAAACATACTTGCAAGAAGGTGAAGGATTGGCTTCAGGAGTAGGATTTTCATACTATGGTATGGCCTGCACAGTCTCCTGACCTCAACCCCATTGAACACCTCTGGGGTTACCTCAAAAGAAGACTAGCAGATCATGATTCCTCTTCTAAGAGGATAGAGAGTTCAGGTTGATTGGGAGGGGATAGTAGTTGAAGAGTGTCAGAAGTTGATAGAGAACATGCCTAGAAGGATTGAAGCAGTTATCAAGGCAAAAGGAGGCTATACCAAATACTAATATACCCTGGAAAGCAAAAGATACAAAACTGTTGCAATGGTATTGGTGTTTTGAAATGGATGTATCTTTGCAGTATGTAAGCAAAATCACATGACCCAGGGGACAAAGTTGTAGCTAAGGGTTTGTACTTTATTTGTTCCCACCAAAGCAAAGTGAAATTCCCACAAGTGATTGTGGGGTGCTTCATGCCTCAGTTTGGGGTTAGGTATTGCAATGGTTTTACACCTCACTGTAAATGGGAACCCTGCTCTACTAAGTCTTCCTCCTCTGTCACTATCTCTAATGACTGGGAATAGTGTCTCAGCATTGTGACTCACAGGAGTAACTTGTCCAAAGTACTCAGTTGGTCGACCTACTGTTGAATGGTTACTATAGACTAGGATCTACACTTCAGCGTAACAAAAGAACTAGCTTGTTTATTACTTCTTCCATTATGAAGTAAAGCTGCCCATCATTTCAGAAAGAAGGAATCCCAGAAGGATTGCAGGATCCTCCTTCTCTGCCAACCTGGCATTAGCCCCTTGACACTGCCTGTTGAGAGTACCATCGATTTTCTCAGAAGAAGAGGAAAAAGAACCTTGTTATAGAGAAGAACTAGCCCTAGAAGGATTTACTAGAAGAGCTATCTGAGGTCTCCACAACCAGATCACTGGTTATGAACTAGTTTCTATAGCTGAGTCATCACTCAGAACAGCAATAGAATCCATATCCATCAATCCCCCAGAACCAGAATCAGAACCACCTACATCTCCTCATTGTCCCCATAGCCCTCTTTTTCCAATAGACTCAGAAGAAGAATCTGATCCAGAATCAGAAGATATGACTGAAAAACTTGTCAAACTAAGGGTAGGTCTCCCAGAAGTCTTCTCCAGAAATCCAGAAGACACCTCTAGATGGATCCTCTCCATGGGAGCATACTTCCTTATGAATGGAAAACTTTATTTCAAGTCCACACAGATCCTCACTGTCCTGAACAAGATATGCAAAGGGCAAGGAAAAGACTTCTCTGAAGGATGGTATCTTAAAATCATGGAGATGAGTCACTTAGGAAAAGAGGAGGCAGCCAAAGAACTCACTTGGGAAAAGTTCGAAAAAGTCTTTCAAGATGCATTTACTCCTTATGATCCTAGTGCAAAAGCACAAGCTGATCTCTCTACTTTGAAACAAAGGAGAACATAGCATGACGATAGATTCGAAAAATTCATCTCTCAATTCCAACTTCTTGCCACTCGCTCCCAGATCAAGGATGATAGAGCCCTTATTGAATGACTTATCAATGAGATGGATAGATGTATTATTGTTAAAGTCCTATTTTGTAAAAAGGAACCTACTACCCTAAAAGATTGGATTGAGAAGTCCAACCTCTTCCACAACCACATCAAATGAGTCGACACTCTCTTCCAAGGAAAAAAGTATTTCTCCAGTCACTCCTCCCATTCCAAATCCACTCAAGACCCCAATGCTATGGATGTGGATCGCATTCATCTTTCCCTCACAGATAGAGCAGAATACATGAAAAAAGGAAAATGTTTCATATGCAGAAAACCAGGACATATAGCCAGAGACCACAAAAAGGAAGAATCGACCTCCCCTCCACCACCCAGACCTCTTAGAAACCCACAAAGAGTCAGGGTGATTCCTACCAAATCAAAACCTTCAGAACCTAAGGACCCAATGAAGGAATACCTGAATGTTCTCACCCAGTGAAATGTTCCAAAAGAAGACATCCTCAAGGTTCTCTAAATATGTTTTGCAGAAGAAGAAGAGGATGAGGAACAGATGGTAGCAGTTGTCTCTGTTGAGGATTTTTAAAAATGGAAGAAGACTTGAAGCCATCTTCCCCCCAATTTCTTGCTCCTGTATTTATGACAAACTCTCATGTGCAATCTATTCATATCCCCATCCTCATTTCTACTCCAGCAAAAGTTGTCGAAACAAAAGCTCTAATTGATAGTGGAGCAATGGAGTGTTTTATCAATCAAACCCTTGTTCAAAGCCACTGAATCCCCACCAAACCACTCAAAAAACCTATGAATGCACAAAATGTCAACAGAACTAGTAACCAAGCAGGAAAAATATCCTCTTTTGTTCCAATCACCATTACCATGAAAGGTCAAACCAAGAAACTAAAAGCATATGTCATCTCTCTAGGAAAAGAGGATCTTATCCTTGGCCTCCCTTGGCTTAGAATGGCCAACCCCTCTATAGACTGGGCAACTGGTCAGATATCTTTACCTAAAACCCCTTCTCTCGCCCCAGATTGAAGTCCTCAAGAATACCTATTGAGGTCTTTTAAACTTGACCCAGATCTCTGGACTGAACAAAGCTTTACCAAGTACCTTTGATCCCTGACTATAAAGAAAATCACTATCTCAACCAAAGCAGCCCAGAGAACAGAAAGAGGAAAGATAGAACTCCCAAAAGAATTCTCTGACTTCTCCAATGTCTTCTCTGAAGAAGAGCCTAAAGAGCTTCCACCACATAGAACCTTTGACCACACCATTGAGCTAAAATTAGATTTTGTTCCAAAAGTTGGAAAAACCTATCCCTTGAATCTGAAAGAAGCAGAAGCCTGCAAAACCTTTATTGATGAACATCTTCGTACCGGCAAAATAGTCCTATCCAAATCTTCTCAAGCAGCCTCCTTTTTCTTCAACCTAAAAAGGATGGATCTCTTCGCCCATGCCAAGATTATCAATACATTAACAAAGCAACAGTTAAAAATGCTTATCTTCTTCCTCTAATTTCCAACCTCATTGACAAACTGAAGAAAGCCAGGTACTTCACAAAGTTTGACATCTGATGGAGATACAATAATATCCGCATCAAACCAGAAGACCAGTGGAAGGCTGCTTTTATCACCCCTTTTGGACTATATGAACCAACTGTTATGTTCTTTAGACAATGTAATTCCCCTTCCACATTCCAGGCATATATAAACGATGCCTTCAAAGACTTCATCACTGAAGGATGGCTTGTCATTTATATGGATGATGTCCTGATTTATTCCAAAGACTACAAAAAGCACCAGGAATACACCAAAAGAGTATTGCAGTGGTTTAGAGAAGAGAAGTTGCGTCTTAAACTCTCTAAATGCCTGTTCAACATGTCCAAAGTTAAATACTTAGGAATGATCATCAGACCTGGCAAGATTGCTATGGACCCAGTCAAACTAAAAGCAATCGCTGAGTGGAAACCCCCCTCCTCAGTTAAGAGGGTTCACTTATTTCTAGGCTTCTACAACTTCTATCAGAGATTTATTCCCTCCTTCTCTGATATTGCTTAGCCCCTACTAGATCTTACCAAGAAAACCTCAACATAGAACTGGTTGTCACCACACCAAAATTCCTTTGAAATTCTTCAAAACTCTTTCCTTTCTATGCTAGTGCTACAAATGCCAGACACTTCAAAGCCAAGCTTTGTAATGACAGATGCCTCTCTTCTTGCCTCAGGAGGAGTTCTAATGCAAAAAGATGCTACAAGAGCCCTTCACCCCTATGTATACCTCTCTCAGACCTTTGGATCTGCAGAACAAAACTATGTCATTTATGATTGAGAACTCCTTGCTGTCATCTGAGGATTACATGTCCGATAGCAATACCTCTCTAGAATGGGACATCCAGTGATGATACCCACTGATCACAGGAACCTGACCTATTTCCAAGAACCCAGGAAGTTGTCTAGGTGTTAGGCTAGATGGCTTCTCTTTCTACAGGACTTTGACCTACAGTTCAAACACCTACCTAGATCCCAAATGAGACCAGCTGATGCTCTGAGTTGAATCCCAGATGTCAACACCAGTAATAATAATACTTCAACTCTCCTACCAGACCAACTTTTCATCAATATGATCAATACTGTACTAGTGGACAAAATCACATCATCAACCCCTGATGACCCCCTTGTAAAAAGGGCACTAGATGGATGTCCTTGCTTCCAATTCCTCTCTTTTCCCCAGGGCCTGCAAAGAAGACTGGACATACCTTGATGGCTGTCTATACTTCAAAGGACACCTATATGTACCAGAACCTGCTCAAAAAGACCTAATTTCACATGCTCATGATTCTCCTTCTGCTGGACATGGGGGACACTTTAGAACTATCAACCAACTCCAGCAAGACTACTGGTGGCCCAGACTGACTACTCAAGTCAAGAACTACATTAAAGGATGTACCACTTGCAGGCTAACAAGCCCAATACACATCTAGTCCTGCCCTCCCTCCATCCAATTCCATCACAATGCACTCATTCTTTCCAGCAGGTCTCTGTTGACTTGGTTACCAATTTACCTCCCTCAAGGGGTTTTGACTCTTTTATGGTCGTGGTCAACCATGGCCTTACTAAGGGGGTAATTCTCCTCCCTTGCCAAAAAACCATTGATGTAAAAGGAGTTGCCCAACTTTTCCATGATCATGTGTTCAAACACTTTGGACTACATGATAAATGTATCTCCAACAGAGGACTCCAGTTTGCCTCCATATTTTCCAGAGAACTAGGATGACTCCTCAACTATGAGGTTGCCCTTTCCACACCTTATCATCCCCAAACTGACAGAGAAACCGAATGGGTAAATCAGGAAGTTGAAACCTTCTTAAGAATATTCTGTGATGGAAACCCAAATAAATGGTCCAAACTACTTCCTATCACTGAGTTCTGCCATAACTCTGTAGTACACTCTACCACCCAACAAACTCTGTTTACTCTCATGATAGGCTATCAACTCTGTCTCTACTCAAAAATTGGCAAAACATTTGTCCCTGTATTACAGTTTCGACTCTCCTTCCTAGAACATTTCAGAGGAGAAGCCTTAGAAGTGTACAAAAAAGCAAGAAGACTTATGAGGGAATGAATCACCTCCAAATTCAAACCATGGAAAGTTGGAGATAAGGTATGAGTAGAAGGCCAAAATCTCACCCTACATCTCCCATCACAAAAACTGTCACCTAAGCAACATGGACCCTTCAAAGTCACACAGATCTTATCTCCCATCACTTACCAACTAAAAATCCCTTCCACTTGGACAATTCAGGATATATTCCATGCTTCTAACCTCTCTACACTGAAATAGCTGAACACAGCCCTAACCACTCTCTACTACCTCCAATCACTATCAAGGGACAGGAACAATATGAAATCCATTCTCTTCTCATGCACAAAGGCCCTCAAACTAAATAGAAATTCCTTGTCTGGTGGGAAGGTTACTCCAGGACAGATTCAACATGGGAACCGGAAGCAAACATTGCTAAAGATGCCCCTGAAATACTCACTGAATATAAGGAGAAGTTCTCAGAAGTTTTCACCTCTCTCACCCCCACCAAAAACTCTCATTCTTGTTGTAAAAAATCCTCCCTAAACCATATAGTCCTCTACTGAGCCCACCTCCAATCTCTTCATCAACAATGCTCCATCTATCCCAGTCACCACTACTCAACTCCCTCAGTATGCCAGGTGCATACTCATCGCCTCCCTGCTAGACGACTCAGTTATCTCTTTAGGAATGGAATGTACTGATGAGTTCACCAGAAATACCCCCCTTATCCTCACAACACAAGCTTACTACTCCCATGCCTCTGTTCACATTCTCCACTCCAGAATCAAACCCTTGCATACCAGAGACTCTCAGTTCGTAACTATGAGCCATGTCCTAGTACACCATTGTACCTCCATCCTTGATCTCCTCGAGCATCTGAGAATGCTAGATATAATCAACCTTCAACCATTCTCCACCATCGGACATGTACTTCACCCTATCTTACTCTCCCTCTTCATGGACAATTGAAGTTATTATTTTCATGATACCCCCCACCATATTGAACCTCTCCCAGGGAACTATCCCCCCCAGTGATCCCCCAGGCCCTTCCTATTCCCCTCAGGTGCTCCTCAACCTCTCCTCCATCCTCTACTTTGAGGTTGCCTACCAATACAACGTCAACACCCTCTTCTCAAATTCCAATGTGATCTTCTTGCTGGAAAACCATTATAGTAGGACCTTATGGTCTACCCTCATTGGTGATAGAGAGGAATTGACAGAGAATAGACAATGTACCCACAGAGGCTGCCACTCCTCCTCCATCCACCCCAGCACCAACCCCATCCAACACATCCACCCCCCCAGACGAGCAAGAGGCCTATTTCACTCAGGTCCCAGAAGGAACCATATTCCAATGTGTCATCAGAGTCACCATCCATAAACCAGAACAACCACCACTCCTATCCACATCCCTCAGGACCTCTCATTGCTTTGAATGCAGAAGTATTGACCACTGGAAGTGCAACTGCCCTCCATACATCTGTCCTCATTGCTCTACTGCCATCCTGGGTCATTGGCAACATGACTGTATCCATACCCCTTGCATCTGTTCTTGTACTCCTACCCATTCTACTTATGGCTGTCTCTCTTGGGATGACAGACTTCTTGAAGATGAGTTCTTTATTGACAACGAAGCTGAAGGAAACATGACTGGGTCCCCTTATGGAGGGTATAGAGATTTGTAAGTCAAGTGAGGTTCACTTGAAGCTACTATCAGGGTAATATTACGATCTTTTTCTTTCTTTCTTCTAGCCCCTCTTTTCTCTACTACTATAAACAGACCAAGCTATTCCCATGGGTGCACACTTACAATAGTGTGCACTATTTTCAGCTTTGACCATCTCCTCAAACCTTTCACTACCTAATCAATATCTTTCCATAGCCTTATCATATTTTCCCAATGGTAGTATTTCTTATCTTTCATCTTATACTTTTCTCTCATCATTTTCATCTTCTTTAAAGACCTTATCTCCTTGTGTCATCCCTATTCTCTGATGATGCTCGTAGTTCCCACTCCCACATAGCCACTCTCATGGACTATAAGTAGGCCGACTCTCCTCCTGTAAACTCCAAGCTAGTTCTATACAATACCAGCTAGATTCTAGTCTCTCTCTTTGATTCTTAAGTGGAAACCCTGCCCCACTAAGTCTTCCTCCTTTGTCACTATCTCTAACGACTGGGAATAGTGCCCCAGCATTGTGACTCACAGGAGTAACTTGTCCAAAGTACTCAGTTGGACGACCTACTGTTGAGTGGTCACTATAGGCTAGGATCTATGCTTTAGCATAACAACTTCCCTATTCATTGGCAAGGTTTCAAAATCATTCATCAAGATTGCCATGTCTAAACTCTAGACTTCTAACAATGGGTAGATGCTCTCACTTCCAATCATTCCATTTCAACTGACCACTCCTTTATAGAGACCCATGAGCTAGATATGCTTTTTATGCCACATGTTCCATAATTTTGGTGGAACTCCCAATATATTGATGATCACCAACAGAGGATGGTCACTCTATGTGATCATGGTCCCATCATCAATGATCAAGGTTGGGAAATAGCTACTCTGAATGTAGAGGACATTTTCCCACAGCATTGAGATATTCTCACCATTCAAGATTGGAATGAGATTATAGATCATAAATGGCATAACAAATTCTATGCAAATAAACCACTTTGGACACAGGCATATGAATTCAACCTTGCTAATCATGATCTTCATAGAGACTTATAAGAAGTATTCTTAGTACAGAGAAATACAACACAACATCAATGTCTGGCTGAAGAGAAAGGTAAGGTAATGGGGATGTAGCCTATGCCACCCCACTTAGGTAGTCACTATATAGGAGAATACAAGCTAGACATAAGTCAGGGCACTGTCACGACCATGACAACTCACTTCAACTCCAACACTCAACTCCTTCCAGAACCAACCTCCTCTACTCTATGAATTACCTCCACTCTGACCTCAACTCCTTCTCTGACATAATGTATACAACCCTGCTCTGACTTTTCTTTTATGGTAATTATATTTATAGTTATCTTCAAACCTGGTCACCAGTCCTTTAGCAATCCAGCCATTCTGTCTTCTCTTTCTGTTCTATTATACTTTGTGATCCATCATACTGTATAACATCATTTATATTGATCTGTCATCATCTTTGTCATTGCTCCTCCATCCCTCCATATGACACCTTGTAGTATATGTCAGCTTTATAGACTTGTCCTCCTATATTTAAGTAGTAGATGCTGAGGATTTACTTCTCAGTTTGAATATCAATCCTGAGACTCCTCCTGCTCTAACTCCAACTCTAAGACTCCTCCTGCTCTAAATCTGACTTTATTACACTTCTCCTATCTTATCTCTGACACTCCTTACAACCTCTCCACTTCATCAGACTTGTCATCCAACACTGTATCACATACATCTGACTATAACCTCTGAAATATGAGGACAAGAGAGTACAAGGGTACAACACATAAGTTGATGCTGTAGTCTTCACCCCCTTTGATCATCTCTGACCTATCTCTGCTCTACTTTCCTATGCTGCCCTGCTTTCTCATACTCTGCCTGACCAACATTCAGTCAGAGTTGATCAGTCAGAGAAACTAGTTTTGACAAGCACCTCTATCATCCTTGAATACTATGATTGTTTGGTTCAT
The DNA here is from genome assembly GCA_038089595.1 of Bothia castanella. Taxonomy (NCBI): domain Eukaryota; kingdom Fungi; phylum Basidiomycota; class Agaricomycetes; order Boletales; family Boletaceae; genus Bothia; species Bothia castanella. The sequence goes on from JBBPLB010000063.1 coordinate 22,891, forward strand.
TTCTTTAGCTTTAATCTTTTCTCTTTTTATACTTTAGAAATCCCTTACTCTAGACATGGTATGGAAAAGTTTTGCCTTTGCAATGAGGATAGTGACAAGTACTATTATTTTTCTAATCATCATTTCTTTCCAGAATTGTTTTATAAAGTATGTAAATTGTCAATGATAGTGGATTTTGATCTTTTTTCTACCTCTATAGTAGACTGAGATAATATATCTTCCACTTATCAATCTTTTTCTGCTTCACAATTCAACTCATCCCTACCTAGTTTTGTCATGCCCACCCCCCACCCTGTTGTGCCCTCCTTGCCTACCTTGTGGTACCAGGATTTTGGTTCTATTGGTGATGTCCCTCCAACTCCTAGTTCTTTGTTTTCTGCTGCTTCTTTGCCAGAGGGGTCTATTCATGAACATCAAGTTATCATAATCTTCCCCCTATGGAGGAAACTCCTATGACTCCTATCAGACAACTGCCTATAGAATATGGTGATGAACTATTAGACTCTGAATAGAATGAAGAGGAACAAGAGGAAACTAATGTTAAAGATCTTTATATGATTCTGCCAATGATGATGATACTAAAGAAGAGGAATCTTCTTCGAATGATACCACTACACCACATGCTAGAATGACCATATCAATTCCAGTTCAGACTTCACAGGCCCAAGCTCCCTTTGTTTCTCCTTTACCAATCATTCATAGAATGATAACTAACAATGATCCTTTTGATTTAGAAAAATTATTACTTTATTGACTTTGAACCATGTCTACCAACCAAGCAAACTCAACCATCACTTCCATTTACCCTAAGCTTCAGAACAGTTTCAATATCTATATCTGATGCAAACATTTTCAAGATGTCCTCCTTATTTTCAAGCTTTGGGATTTTGTCAATAGAACTCATCTTTACCCAGATATTGCTTCTACTCCAGCATAGATTGCTACTAGAGCTAAGATGCTTGCTGAATAGCAGAAAGAATGGAAGGATGAAGACTCTCATGCTCAAGCCATGATCACCTCTTATTGTGAGGATGCAATCTATTCCATGGGTTTTGATTCCTACACTCCCACTAGTACTTCAGTCTCTAAGGCTAAATATTTTCATGAAGCTATCATCATCCTCTTTGCCTCTCAAACTGTGATTTCACAGTTTTATGTGTTTTCAATGCTTTTTACTTTTCACATGAAAGGTTGAGATGTACAAAAAAACATAGCCAAGATGCATCAAATATTGAAGATATGTCTTCAAACTGGAATGGTAATACTGGATGATCAACAGGCTATGATCATTTTTCAGGCTTTACCATCTCAATACAAAACCATTAAATCCACTATTCTTCATACCATCACTCGCATTACTCCTAATACTATCCTTCCCAAGATTCTTCTTGAATGCACTTGTCTTTCCATGATTCATAATCTCTCTACTCATCATGTGACTGAAGTAAATGATGATGCCTCTGTGCAATGCACTGCTGTCATCAAGAAGGTCCCACCCTAGCCCAAATGTGACCATTGTGGTGGAAACCACCATTCTATGAACTGTTGGACCAAGTTCTCTAAGAAACATCCTCAACAGAATAAGTCTAAACAGTATTCTTGTCAGTTGACTCAGACAGTTGCCACAACCTCTACCAAGAGGAAGCAAAACCAAGGCCAACAGGCAAAAGGAAAGAAAGGTAAAGGTAAAGGTAAAACTCATGTCAACATAATAGATGTTGATGAAGATAACCTCTTTGATACTGTTGAGATTGAAGAAAGTAGAGGATTGGTTTTTAGAACAATCAGCAGCACTAATTTGGGGACTGTTACTTTGAATCATTTGCTAAACTGGTCTACTGATGATCCCATGAGATGTGACCCTATCATGTCTCTTCCACAGTTTATTCCCACTAAGGCTAGATCCTCTCATCAGCCCTTTTACTAGGGCTCTTCAATCAACATCCAACAGTCAAAAAGTGACAAAGTAGACCACTGTCCTTTCAGAACAACATTATTACAGGAACTATGACTGGTATGCTGATGGAAGCTGGAAAGGTTGAAAAGAAGGACACCCTGATAATAGAACATACAGTGGTGATATAGATACTGGTTTTGAGGATCCTACCTATGATGATCTCTTTGACTGTTATCTTGTGTAGGAAGCAGCTTTGTCTGCTAATGAGTCTAAGTCTCTCTTTCATTGTGATCATTGGATGGTAGACTCTGGAGCCTCAATCCATACAGTGACTTAAAAAACTGTCCACATGTTTGCTAGTTTTCCACTAAACAACCCAAAACCCAATAACCCCTAATCCTTACCCTAACCCATGAGTATATGAAATAAAGTATGCACTCTTGGCTATCTGTGGATCCAAGATTCAAAGAATTCAGTTAAGATTCAAAGGAATGGCAGCCATTTCAAAATGACAACTCATATGGACAGTTTTTTGACTTTATCTAAATTAGGGTATCTAGTGCTTGGTATGAGCTCCCTTGGCCTTGATAACTGCTTCAATCCTTCTAGACATACTTTCTATCTACTTCTGATATTGTTCCACAAAGATCCTCCCCTACTCCACCACCATCCTCTCCCATAACTGATGAACCCCAGTAGGAGCACTCTCATAAGTTGAGAGGCATCTCTTGAGGTGATTCCAAATGTGTTCAATGGGATTAAGATCTAGAGACTGTGCAGACCAATCCAAAAGCCTTATCTCTTGTTCTTCAAACCATCCCTGAGCTCTTCTAGAGGTATACTTTGGATCATTATTCTACTGAAAGATAATATCATCCTCTAGGATCCCAGACTCCTCCATGCTCTGCAATAATCCCTGTTCCAAAATTGCCACATACTGTTCAGCATCCATCCTTTCCTCCACCTCACTCAAAACCCCCACCCCATTCCAGCCTATGTAGCTCCATGCCATCAGTGAACCTCCTCCAAACTTAACTGTACCTTTGACTTCTCTAGCAATCAGCCCCTCTTTTCTCTTTTTCCATACATACTCCTGCCCATCTGACCTAATCCTATTGATCTTAGTCTCATCTGACCATATGACTCTCTTCCAGTCCTCTACAGTCCAATGCTGGTACTTGAGAACAAAGGCTAACCTTCTCTTCTTATAACCCTTAGAGAGCAGGTGTTTTTTCTTCTTCACCACAGCCTTCAATGAGGCTTTCTTGAGGGTATTCCTGATGGTCTGAGGGCAGACAGGTATATCAATGATGGAATTGATGAATTGAGTTGTATGAACAGCATTTCTGATCTTGCCAGTGATGATTTGCTGGACAATAGCTTGTTTATTGGTAGGAGAAGGTTTTGTAGGATGGCCACCATAATGCCTAGGCTTCTCTGGATAGACTTCTCTAGGCCAGTTTGGGAAGCAATTTTCCTAGAGGAAAGACCATGGAAGAAGAGAGAAATGATATTATCTCTTTAAGAAGAGGAAGTGAGTTTTATGGAGGTGGTGAGGAAATAATTATGAAATGAAAGGGTTTATATATGTTCTCTGACAGTCAGTGACATAAAGGTGACATAATAGGACTCTTACCAAATGTATGTAATCACTTTACAACATGCTAGGGTCTAATGTATGTAACCAACACTTAAAGTCAAAAAACTGTCTACATGAGTTATCATTTTGAAATGGCTACCATTCCCTTGAATCTTGACTGAATTCTTTGAATCTTGGATCCACAGATAGCCAAGAGTGAGTACTTTATTTCATATACTCATGGGTTAGGGTTAGGATTAGGGGTTATCAGGTTTTGGGTTGTTTAGTGGAAAACTAGCAAACATGTGGACAGTTTTTTGAGCCACTGTAAGTCTCCATGTCTCAATGATTTTTCTAATCTTACTAAAGGAACCAGAGAAGCTTCTATTTCCAATGAAGAAACCATTTCAATGTATGGTCCCAGAACTGTCATCTTCAAACAGAAAGAAAGTAATTGAATTCTGTAGCTACCAAATGTTTGGTATACTCTAGATGACCAACATCATCTCCTATCCATAATCACTCTAACAAAACTTGGTTTCAAATGCAAAATTGGAGGAAGCAATACCAAGATATGAGATACTAAGGGAAAGTTGACAATACAGGAGAAAGTCTTATTACCTTCTTCTTCACTTTACTAGTTTAAGATCAATCTGATCATATCAGATGAACTTCAATCCATTACAGAAATGTCTGAGTATGATCTCTGGCATAGATGTCTGGGACACTGTTTCAAGAATACTTTAAGACATGCTTCAAATCAATTAGCTGGCATTCCTTTATCACTTGTCATTCCAGATACCTCTCCACCTTGTTGGGGCTTTGAAATAGGTAAAGCTCATCAGTGACCTTTTGAGGCATCTGATTCTTGAGCTACTCAGATTCTTGCTCTTGTTCACATGGATCTTGTGGAACTTCCAGCTCATTCTCATAC
>JBBPLB010000064.1:11476-22029 GCA_038089595.1 Bothia castanella
ACGAAGCTATGTACCAAACCGGCGTCAAGGCTCGACTCGCAGAGGTTCTGGGGAGGAATCAGGACGATTAATGAATGTGTTTAAGCTCTCTCTGTATGTAGGCGAGTACAAGTCTTCGGTACGGAAGACACCTTCTTTTGAGGACCATGAAATTAAACAGCACTGCTCTTTTCCTTGTGGATCTCTATTCCTGGAGGGGCACCAAGGGCTGGGGAAGCCAAGTTGACATTGTTCTTTCAGAGTTAAAGAGGGTTGCACCATACCTTCTTTGAGGCTTCCGTACAAGACGAACTGACCGGATACTAGTCCCGCGGTCATGACCATCCTCGGCCCCAAACCAGCAAACAACCCACGGAATCCCGCTTGCCGTGCTAAGACGCTGAGCCTATGGGTCATGGATCCTGCGGGTCCGTGCCCCTTATTGATCTGGCTGAGCAATGTATCAGCAGGCTGTGGAATGGCTGATAATTAGCTTAATTGGTGAGAGGATGCGAGGCTTACATGGCTGAGGACTGCAGCCGCAAACCCAGCAATGATTCCACTGCCCAGCTGGAGGGTGAATTTATTTGCTCCAGACAGGTTTATTCGTGTTTCCTCGGACATGGCGCGGAAAGCGACTTCGTGGCAAAACTCGTTCACGGTAAACTGCCCGATAGCATAAGGAATCTGTCTGGAAAGAGATGGTAAGTGTGAAGCATGAGTCTTGGCGTGCACACTGAACTCGCAGAGGATCGGTAAAAAGCCTGCGTACAACTCGCAGATCCCGAGCCAGGCGAGTAAAACCAGACACAAGGCCAGTTGCATAGTTTTGCCCTGAGACGAGCCTGATTCTTGTCGCTTCGAGAGGGATGAGCAAAAAATCTGCAAAAAATCTAGAGTACGAATGCGGTCAGCACACTAGTTCCTCGTTTGGAACAGGGTCTTACTCTGCAACACTTGCGGAACCGAGGTAGATTGCAGTGCGATACCTGACCGCGTTTTCAGAGCCGACCCACTCCACAGATTTCGCTTTCCAATACTCGTAGCCTGAAAACTTGGCGCCACCCTGAATGAAGTAGCCCACTGCGGTCGGCCCGAAACCTGTGATGAGTGCCTGAGGGCCTTGCTTCGCGATTATATATCGGGCCCCGAAGATCAAGCTCATGTTCTTGTAGGCGGGGTCAACCTGGATACGTGTCTTCACAACATCGACGGCTTATTCGCAGCTGAGAGGTGAGCCTGGAAAGGCAATAACTTGGGACTTACGCGTCATGGCGCCATGGGTGACGCTATCATGAATACGATTAAATTCGTCTTGAAGATTGAGGAATTGGCCTACGTGCAGCACGCCGCCCCTGTTGCCAAATGGTGAGTCTGCCCTACACATGTGAGAGGGGGGCTGACCTGCAAAGAAGAGGGAGACGTAATCCTTTGGGGTGAACTGACTGGAGGCTAGTTTCATGGTCGATGACTGCCAAGTGACGTCATGCACTCGTGTGACAGCGGAAGAATACCGGCGTATTCCTGGTAGGTATCGAGAGCGGAATTCCGTAGGCTTCTGCCCGCACTCTCATAATGCCGTCCGTTGCTGAAATCACCTACTTCAAGGCGTCTGAAGGTTACAAGTCTGGCTCAGTCAGCCTCAGTGACCCCCTCGCTCAGATCAGCAAAGCGACCGGGCTGAAAAAGTAAGCTTCATACCATCATCACACGATCACAGTGCTTATCGATAAACCTGGTCAAGGTCTTACGTCGGATACGAAACCGAAGACCCCTCCGTCCTTTTCTGGGTGAATGGTATTTTTTTCATCGCCTCGCCTCTGGCACAGCAATGATCGAAACCTCATTCCCGTCATAGACTGGGTCACGAAAGATGCCCGCGATGCATTCGCCAGCAAGGCTGATTACACTGACATAGCCGCCGCCTCTCGCCCTGCTTTCGGCTCTGAACCGACGGTCAATTACGTCAATTTCGAGGACGCCATGGGCGCCCTTGGTGCACCGATCACTGAATTTGTGACATTCACTTTGAAAGAGGGAAATACCATGGCTCAGTTAGAGCCCTTGGTTCAGGAGCTTCACCAGAAGCTAGCTGGAACCCCGAAATTCCATGGGGATAGCTGGGCTCCAGTCATTGGTAAAACCAATGTCTACCATGGCATCCTGGGCTGGGACACTGTGAAGGTGAGTGGATACGTGGACGGTTGCTGGAGTTGATTCTCAAGGTCATGTTGTGGTTTGCCAGGCACACTGGGATGCTGTCTCGGGTGGACCTCTCAAGGAAGTGATTGACCGAGTCAAGCTGATCGCAAATTTGTGGCTTGTGCATGCTGCACTTAAACCCTATTCAGGGTGAGCGAGGAAGGAGATAGTCGTAGGTGTAAGATTTTTTGAGTGGTGAATGAAATGTGCATTGCGTCGGAAAGGACTGGCGAGCGCGCATGTGGCAAGGTGCCCGGTGGACACGCGTTGGAGTAGCGGTGCTGGATGATGTTCTAGACGTGTGTTGTTGAGCACGCTCTAAACACGAGTTATTTGAGCGTGTGTGATCCTCGCCGCGGGAGAGAATAAAGACCACCGCCGGGTCTCAACTCCGCTCAAAAGTCAAACGCTCCCTCTGATATCCTCCCCCCCCTCTCACTCAACCATGTCCGTGCACCTCGTCCCCAACAATGCGTTGGGCTTCAACAGTACGTATTTCCTCACATATCTCCTAGCACCGCTCATCTCTTGCCAGGACCGTTCACCCAGCTCGTCAAAAAAGTCCTATTGGTCTCAAATCAGAATCCCGCCCCAGTCGCCTTCAAAGTCAAAACAACAGCTCCCAAGGTCCGTATACCCCTCTCCGAAAAGGCCATAGACTGAGACACTCATCAGCTGTACTGCGTCCGTCCCAACTCGGGTAGAATCGAGCCTGGCGACAGCGTCGAGGTGTCAGGTATGTCCCCTTCTGCATGATTTTTCATATATCTCAACCCGTCGCCCTTTAGTAATGCTCCAGCCCATGAAGGATGAGCCCCCGCTGTCTGCCAAGTGCAAGGACAAGTTCCTGATCCAAAGCACCCTCATCACACCCGAGAAGGAAACGAAGGATCTCCAGGATATCGTGAGAATTCCTCTGCCTCGCCACAAGCCCCACCTCATGTTTTTTCTAGTGGAATATTCCTAGCGGTGCAGGCGAAGAGTGGAGAGTGCATCAGCAGAAGCTGCGTGTAGTGTATCTCCCACCAGAGGGTCAAACTGTTGAGGAGGAGGAGGAGGAAGGCCACGTTGACGAACCTCCAGCCGGCCCAGCCTCCAGACGCTTTGGCGCCGAGGTACGTTTTGCCATTCGGGTCTTGATACAGCACCTGACATGAATCCCCTTCAGGGCGAAATCGCCGTGAGGCCACTACAATCCGTGTCGTCCTCGATTTCCCCACCACCCGCCCCTCCGCGCCCGGTGACGCCCCCTCGGGTACGAGAACCGGACAACCTGTACCGCGACGATTCGAGAGAAGACTCCCCCCAATTCCAACGCTCTTCAAGTGGCCCCGGCGTGGGCATTGTGAATGTCAACGTTCACCATCCATCGCCGCCTGCTTCGCCTCCACTTCCACCCCCGTCTGTCCATGCCCCTGCCCCTGCCCCAGTGGTCGTTCAAATCAACCGTGAACTCGAACTCAAGCTCGGCGATGCTCAAGCCGAGATACAACGTTTGCGTGCACTGCTGGCTGCAGTACCAGATCCAAGCTCTACAGCACCAGAATCAGTTCCGCCCGAGTCCGTTGCGCCATCCGAATTCCGAAGAAGGTATACAGCTGGCTCCGATGATGGTGCAAGCACGTACTATGGGGGGACGGAGGCGGGGACTGTGGTAGATCGCGACGCTGTTGTACACCAGGAGGGTGTACCGCTGCAGGTGGTTATCATCATAGCGCTTGGCGTGTTTATCACGACATATCTATTTTTCTAAGCAAGGTGTCCAACCAGACTTCCTCTCCTCGCTTTATCCCATTCATTTCTCGACCCCTTCGGGCCCGTTGATAGTCGCTGCCTAAGCGGCTTCAAGAGAGTATGCTAAAGGATGGCAACGACCATTCTACACTTTGATATGAACACAATGAAGGGTTTTGAGTAGGTACCCGTGCGTTGACTTTTCTGCGTAACCTTTCACTATACGATAGCATCCCTCTTTGTTGTGTTCGAATTAGTCGACGGTATCATTCTGTACATAGATATCTATTCTTCTCTCTATTATGATCTGCTTGCACTGGAGTTCATTTGTTTCCGCACCAGGGAGACGAAACAGTCGGATATTCGGAATCACGACACGACGTCCGCTGCGCCGCCTGGGAGCCCTCTGATGTTTGAGCAACGGTTACGGATCGTCGTCCAGATAGACATCCAGATCCACGCCACTCGGACCGACACTTTGCCTCCAAAGAGTTCCAATTCGCAAACGCTGGCGCGCGCATCTTAGCCAGCGTAATTCGTTCATCCATGAGAGGTCCTGGTGGTTAATCCACATCAATTATTTACATAGTCAATACTGGCCAGCACAGCGCTCACTGACGTTGATCTCACGACTGGTTCCCAACAGTTCCCTCGCAACCACAGAAGGAAATCAAAGATTCCTCAACGCGGTTCTCACAGCGGGTTTTGAACTGCCCACTACGTTCCGTCATGGACCGCTACAGCGAAAGAAAGTCAAACAAGCCAATTTATGTCACTGCCGTGGTCACTGCAGTGGCCATATTCGTGCTGTACAACTTGTTTCTCAGGGGACCTGAACCAGAGCACATTCAAAAGGTATGTGGCGACAGCTGATTGGTTACAACGAAAGCCCTTGAAGCATCAAATTACAGGCGGTGGTTGTGCTGAAAGGCAGCTCCCCTGTCACTGGCACAGTGACGTTTGAGCAATCAAAAGGTGGCCCTGTCACAGTCTCGGGGACCATCCAAAACCTCGATCCCTCCTCACCTCGAGGGTTCCACATTCAGTGGGTTGTCGATCCGCCCGCTTTACTAGCCAGTTCCTTGATCTTGACATTAGTGAGCTGGGTGACTTGAGCAACGGCTGTCTCTCCACGGGCTCCCATTTCAACCCATTCAATAAAGTTCACGGTGCTCGAACGGACGCAACGAGGCACGTTGGTGACCTGGGTAACATCGTCAGCGACGAGCACGGAGAAGCCACCTTCTCATTCACCGACGAAGTGATCTCTCTTAATGGCCCTACGAGCATAGTCGGGTATGTGTAATTCATATCGGATTCATAATCGAACCAGTAGCTAACAAGTTCCAGGCGTGCTGTGGTCGTGCACGAGGTAGAGGCATTTTTGGCTCACTGTCCTTCTATTCACACACTCATACTCCTATAGGGCGAGGATGATCTTGGCAAGGGGAGCAATGAAGACTCCCTCACAACTGGTAATGCAGGCGGGAGAGCCGCCTGCGGGGTTATTGGTAAGTTGTACGCAATCTCTTGGAGACATGGATACAACCAGTATGTCACAGGCCGTGTTTGAATTTGCACGATGTGGAACGTGCAAGCGTCAGAGGTGGTGGGAATGAAGAGCTGAATGTGTTGATATAGCTAGTGGACTGCCCTGTGTTTCTTTAATCGCACTGCGGAGAAGCGGATTAAGTTCACCCACAGTCGCAGCGCTGCGCCGCAACAGTTGAGCGTACCTGAGGGGGGGCACGAGAGCACATGTGTCACAGAAGGGACACGCAACTTGTGGAACCTCGAACAACTCAGATTGGTGATGGTTTTGTATACATCATGCAGGGCGTGGAATCCAATCCCACCACCGCATTGTTTCCCCTGGAAGACACCGTGGCCGAGACTGACGTGGAGTCTGATAACGACGGCGTGCCGCAATAGGCGTAAGCGATGATGTGGACGAGCTGGTTCCGGTCTTGGCAGTCTTGTCAAGAGCAGTAGTGATTGGTCCAGTCTCAACAAAGTCCGGAGAAACCCCAACCACCCGATGGCTGATCCGTTTATGATTAGTACATGACTGCGCAACAGACCCCAATTGGTAGAAGTTGACCCGATGGAGTGTATTCCCTAATGGACGCTCATAGGATGCCTGTTCCAACAAAAATTAACAGACAAATGCCACTATATTTTAATGTCGTGTACCATACTGCGAGGATAGTTGGAATACATCCGAGTTACTTTGGATTTTCACACCATCCATCTCAGGTTAGTGTGGTTTGGTGCGGCCCCGTGCGTGCGTACTTGAACTCAGTAAAATGAGATTCAAAGATCGCGTTCCGGTACCTCACCGTAGAATGAAAACGCCTTCAACATGTTGATGTTATGCCGCAAGGTAAGAACTCGAGAAGCCAACGTTTGGCGGATTGATTAGAGCATGCATAATCAGGAGGCTCTCCTGTCCACTTTTGGTCACAATGCGTCTGACTAGATACCGAAGAAAATGCCCCCCAGCGAGGCTTGCGTTCAAGAAAATTGGTATTTGTGAAAGAAATTCACTGACAATGTAATGCAACGGAGTAGGAAATTCGCCTGGTTTGGGAGACAACTCAGGGCAATGGAATCCTATCGTCAGTGGAACTTTGTGCGTTTATAAGCACGGAGTAACTTGAAAACTCGCTCACAACATTAACATGCGGACGTCAGTAGCGCAGGACGTTAGGAATCTCAAACTTCGGGTCAAACGATCGCTCGCAAGAGTGCCAGGGCGAGGCGATAGGGTCCGTACACGCTATATCGAACCTCCTCGGAAGCTGTGGGACAGAATCGTCCTGTTCATGTTCACCTGCTGCTTGATTACCTTCCTCCACGCCTTTCTCGGTTTCAGCGTTGTCGACGAAGACTTGCGTGCATTGGATGATTCCTTCGTACCTCCGCACGCGATGTCTTTTCCCATCTCTCGACCATGGAACCTGGCCTCCGTGGCGTCAGACGAAGGGCGGGAGATACGCGCGCAGGCCATGACACGGGTGATAGTGGATTGGCACGGAAATTATGAACTCCTCCCGAGCAGTACGTCGGTCTCGGTTTCACCTGCGTCAATCCCGCAGGAGGCGTTTCCGGATCCGACGCCTGTTGCTCTAGTCGGAGCAGATCGGGGGCAAGCAGTGGATGAAGGTTCTCTTTCCATGACCACGCAAGTCGAGACACCTGTGGATATCCCATTCGCATTTTACGGAACACCCTACGATCCGTTCCGACTGGAGTTCGAAGACTTTGTTGACGGAAGTCAAAATCGTGGGTTGTATCTGGTACCAGGACCAAGGACTGCACCACGGGGCGCACGAACACGTCGCTTTGGTAGATGTCTTCCTGGAGAAACTTGCTGGTAAACACTATATGGAAATGTATGGATGAGGAGAGTCTAAGGGGTATTTGTGGACGTGGTCACTTACTCGTTTTGTATTTTGCCAGCTGTATCGTAGTTGCGTCGCTTTCCCACAACCACATTTATTGAGAGTCAAGTCAACATCAAGAGTCATTGACCACTATGTCTACACACTCGCGTGACCATGGCGAGGACAACAACTCTAAGCGCGAATACGGCGATCGTGACCACCAGCGGAGGAAAGGTGACAATGGAGATCGGTACGGACACTCCGACCACCGTCATCGTACTAGTCACAGGAAAAGCCCAAGACGAGATGAAGAGCGCGGAAGAGATAGACGGGATTACCCTGAAGACAGACGATCCTACGGACGCGACTATGACGACCGGAGGAGGGGAGGGGACAGAGAACAAGATACCAACCGCGACCGCGACCGTGAAAGGAGGAGTGACCGCGACAGGGATAGGGAAACACGCAGCGACCGTCGTCGCCAGCACGAGAGCAGTAGGGAACGTGCACCACAATCACGTCGTTCAGCCTCACCCAAGCGTCCCTCCCACTCTCCGTCCCGCTCCAAAAGCCCTGTGGACAAGGCCAAGCCAAATTTCAAACCATCTGGTCTACTCGCGGCTGCTACTAATACTGTCAAAGCGGCTGATGGGACAAGCACCGTTCTGAAATACAACGAACCCCCCGAGGCTAGAAAACCGACGTTGGGATGGCGACTCTATGTGTTCAAGGGGAGTGAACAAACAGGTGATTTTGAATCCGTTGTATGGTCGGCGCGGTCGTTGACTTTCTATGATCTATACAGAGCTGCTTCACATTCATCGGCAGAGTGCCTATCTAATAGGGAGGGACCGTGCAGTGGCTGATATATTCATCGAACATCCCTCCTGTTCCAAGCAGCATGCGGTCATTCAACGTAGGTTACTGTACAGCGCTTCCTTTTTCTTCTGTTGACCGTGTTCCGTGTAATGACAGACCGTCAGGTGCAAGAGAAAAACGAATTTGGCGATGCAAAACCAGTTATCAAGTCTGTTCTTCTTATCCAGGCTTCTTCATACCATTAACGTCCTTGCAAGGCCATTCATCATTGACCTTGAGTCTACGAATGCTACCCATGTCAATGACGAAGTCATACCAGCTTCGAGATTTTACGAGCTGAGGGCAGGAGATGGTGCGTCGTTTTTTCTTTTTCTCTCTCGATTATCCTGAGTACTCTTCGAAGTCATCAAATTCGGCTTGTCGAATCGCGAGTATGTATTGCTACATGACGAGTCGGCTTAGTGGACGGCAAGACACGTATAATGTGGAGGAGGTGCACAAAATACAATATGATGCAGATCTGTGATTCCAAACATCCGGAAGTGCAGATTTGTTCGTTTTTATGATCTAGACTCTGACGGTCCTTGGTCGGTCAGTCGATCATTGCTTCCCGCGAAGATGTCTGTCCAAACTGTGACGGGAATGCGTGCCAGACGGATGCCCGATTCCCTGAATATCCAGCCCTTTGGTCGACAACCTCTCCCCTCGGATGAATAACGATATAAAGAGTCCACCGTCGAATGGGTCTTTACTTGCTTAAACATAAGCATACTCCTGACCACCTCGATGAGTGTCTAACTTCTCGTCTACCAGTGATGGGAAACATATTGGCTGTCTTCCACTACCTTTACTGTCGCATTGCGCTTCCCACTTTGAGCATTCATTGCATATCTCCCATCTCGTGCACGCGCGTACTGGCCCTTTATGACGGTCCACATCCACAGCCAGCCAGGATCCGTGGTCTCGAATGAGATACTCGTCAAAGATGGCTAGTTCGTCCGCCTCGTCTTTCGACATTAGATGCGTGAGTTCATTGATGATATGTCGTCGCGCGGTAAGGTTCTGGAAGAGTCTCGTGGCGCTATTGTTCTCGCAGGCGTCAAGAAAATCAGACGGGGGCTTCTTCCCGGTGTCTGGACGCCGACGTTCTGGCATGGTCCCACGCGTCATGCCGTCAAGCTGCACACCCGAAGTTGAATAGATACTGTATCGGCTTCGAATAATCATATTATGTACATCCGTACGAAACAGGCGAAATTTATTTTCAACGGCAAAAAGATCACAGCAGATCGGGGCCCACGCTGACGATGAGAGACTGCCTAATCGGAGGATTTAATAGGGGCCAAACCAGGTTGTTTCTCGATGTAGGCCGTAGCTTTCACTATAAACTGATAATCTGTTCCATTACCCTAGAAATCAAGACGTCAGTAGGACAGCACAATCCCGATTTGTGCACTCACGATGAAGTTGTGGGGAAATCCAACGTCAAAAGGCACAACGTTCTCCAAGAGCTTGATGTGCTCAGGCGTGAGGGTAATCCTAAGTGCGTCAATGTTGGCCTCGAGGTACTCCACCTTGCGGCCGCCGACAATGGGGAAGACATAAGGTGCCTTGCGCATGACATACGCGATAGCGACGGCTGTGATGTGGGGAGTGCCGACTTCCTTGGCCACCTTTTCAAGCGCGAGACTCATCTCTCTTTCCAACGGAGTACGCTCCCATTCAGGGGTGAAGAAGGTGCGGCCGTTCTCACCCGTCTGACGCCTGCGCTCTTCCTCGGCATCAGTGCGAAGTCTTCCTGACGCGAGGACATTCCATGGGGCCAAAGCCATGCCTAGGTGACTAGTTGAATATTTCCGAGGAGCATAAGGTGTGGGCACAAACCTTCCGTGCGTGCCATCGGGATGATATCTCGCTCGAAATCACGTGACATGACATTCCATGCGCCTTGATATATGACGAAGGGCGTTTTGCCGTGATCACGGGCATACTGATTGCACTTGGACACGATCCATGCAGGGGAGTCCGAAATACCCTGGTTGTAGAAGTAGATGTGAGTTGCGAACGAAACAACTGATGCTTCGACCCCACCAAGTAAAGAACCTTTCCTTGTTGAACCAGAGTGTGGAGTCCATTCATGACCTCCTCGACGGAGGTGTCGAAATCCCAGAAGTGAACATAAAAGATGTCAATGTACGAGGTTCGCAGCTTTTTCAGGCTGGCTTCGACGCTAAGATGCATGGACTTGACATTGTTGCCAGCATAATGGACCTTTTGCTTGACAGTCTTGTCAGCTTGCACATAGCTGAAGCTGTACTGCAAGCATCGTCGACATGAGAATTGATAGCAGCATCCAAGTCGTATGGCAGCGTTACCTTTGTGGCGATGACAAGTTGATCACGCATACCGCGTTGCTCAGCCCATTCGCCGATA
>JBBPLB010000065.1:0-22265 GCA_038089595.1 Bothia castanella
GGAATAGCTCAGTCTGTTTGTAATAGTAAAGAAAAGGGAGGCTAGACAAAGAAAAAGAAAAGATCGTAACAGAAATAATGCCCCAGCATTGTGACTTCATAGGAGTAGCCAACCCAACATACTCAGTTGGTTGACCTACTGTTGAGTGGTCACTATAAGCTAGGGTCTATGCTTTAGCATAACACTATCCAGAGTGGGCAGAGATCAGCATCAATAGGATTGAGGAGGAGGTCCAGTTCAAACCAATCAAGGGCAACACCAATGAGGAAAGACTATACAAAGGTGACTTTAGTGCAGTCTGACTGAAAGGCTGTGGGACAGTCCTGAAAGTTAAGCTCACATTGCACCAGAAAGATACTATTGTTGTTTTGGAAAAGATAAAGAGGATGCTAGGTATATCCCTCAGGCTTTCCCTTAGGTCCAATCTTACTATAAACTGGTGACTAACAACTAGTCTACCAGGTCAATCAATAGAATACTACTGAATGAGTTGCAACTTAGCAAATTGGATCCCCAATTGTTCTTCCAAATCCAGGATATACTATTCTAAAAACTTGAGTTGGCTTATTCACAGTAAACCCAGGGTTAGCTGTCCAGTACTGGCCAGCACTAGATAGTAACCCTGGGTTTGCTGATGTTCCTAGTTGATAGGTGTAAAGGGGGTTGACAATAATAAAGTAATCAAGTCCTAGATGTTAAACACTATGCTTACAATAATAGGTTATAGCTTGTTGAATGATTTGTTCTTGATCTGTAAGTCTGATGGCTGTGTAGGATTTATGGTGAGGGTGTGCCTTGATTATGTAAATTCTGAGATAGAAGGTTTCTTCTGATCATTTGCAGATGTTGTGTAATAAATTCTCAAAGATAATACTAGAGAATCTACTAGTATGTTTCTAGTGTTTGAACTAGATGTTGTATCTAAAAAGTAAAGTGTGGGAAAATTCCCTTTAGGGTCACTCAGTGTTCACTCAATTTGGTTATTTGTAAACCTATTGTATTGGCTCACTGGAGTGCTAGATATGTGCAATTATACACTCAGGTATTAGATATTCCTAGACTAGATTTATCTAGGTTATAGTGCCTTTCTACTATAGTGGCCACCTAATAACTGATTGATGACATAATCAGGGGGGTCTTGGACCAGTCCTCCTATTGGCTGAAGCTTTCTACTTAGTGCTGATTAGCTAAAGTCTTAAATGTACAAAAGTATAGACTAAAAACCCTAATACTGATTAGAAGAAAGATTGTTCTTTATATCCACTTCTTTGTGCTTATCTAAGCAATATAATTGGCCAGATCTTATTACTCAGAGGCTACCTTATCAGTGATCTTATCTATTATCAAAGCAATATTTCTAAGATGGATTTTGAGACACAATCAGCTCTCCTTATATATATATTACAAGTGACTGTGCTAGGATTCATATCAGACATTGGATTAGTCATCATGAGTCATCATGAGTCAGTGGGGCTGTGAGGGCACAGATTGGGAGAGGCTGTTCATTCTCATGGAAGGTTTAGAGTTTAATGTAATCTTATTCTCTTTTTAGATCCATGGGAATGTCTTGGAATGTTCTAGATCAATGCTATATCTGAGTGGCTATGTTGGCAGCACTCAAAGTAAGGCAAGGGTCATGTGATTCTCTTGATCATGTGATTTTTATTATGTGATGTGTCTGTGTAGTCACCTGATTGAAACTAGTACTACATGATTGTCACTAATGAACTAGTTAAAGTACTACTAATGTCTAATGAAAACTGGTGTGCAAAGATTCATGAATATCTTTACAACAGATAAAGCTATTAAGGAGAAATTTTGTAGGATGGTAGTCCATGGTTGACTCCATCCATTGGTAGAAAAGGAAATGCATAGCTCTTTTTTCTGACTCAGCATGATATGTTTTTCATATAAGTCATTATTCTCAAAGAAACATTTATATCTCATGAACTGCTGGGGCTACTTATATAAAACTTGATGGGTGTATACTGTATAGCATGAGGTGTTTATTGATAGAGAGAGGCATGGTAACTTATAGTGTTTGACTATGCATGAAGTGTTTTTGTGTAGGTCAGTACAGAGTTTGTGAGTGTTGGTTCTATCAAATGTGTCTGACTTGCAGACCTTGGTATACAATGAGAAGATGGAGTCACAATTGACATTTGACTGTGTGAGAGCCATGACAGCCTGAGCCAATGCAACAAGGAGGTCCAGGACAGGTGTCTTGGGTAGAGATCAGATTGGAGATGAGGTTGGAGATCTGTATAATGGAGATGGACTGGAAGGGTCTCTGACTTCATCTCTTGTGACAGAGGTATGATGATTTGGAGTTGGGGTAATGTAACCTACCTGGTGGAGTGGGAAAATGGTGCAGCGAGAGAACAAGAGGAAATCCTAATTGTGACAGGACTGCTAAGAGCATGACTGAGCATGAGTCTGACTGATACTATGAAAAGACATGGAGGATTTGGAAAAGTAGGAGTACAAGTAGGAGTTTAAATATACTGTCAAGATCAGTTCCTCTGATAGGCTAACTCCAACTTGATGTAGGTCAGTGTGAGGTGGTTGGGGAACACCTCTGGCCTCAGATCATATCAAGTGATGGTAACATCATTATATTGATGTGAGTAAAGGTAAGGTGTGAGGATCATCCTTGAGATGATCCTCACCTTTTTGTAGTCTATATGTAACTATGTAGTAATTGAAATACATATTTGACACATGTAATCTTGGATCACATGTGTCACTGATATGGTGAAGCAGATATGAAACAGGTGTTAAGTCCAATCAGGAGTGAACCTCTTATAGTCAGATAGAGCACAGGAAAGCAGAGCAGAGTGCAGGAAAGTAGAGTAGAGCAAAGATAGGCTGAAGGTAATCAAAGGGGGTGAGGACTGCAGCTTCAACTTATGTGTTATGACCTTGTATTCTCTTGTCCTCATATTTCAAAGGTTATAGTCAGATGTGTGTGATACAATGTTGGACAATAAGTCTAAAGGACATAAAGAGTGTTGGAGATACTTGAGGTTGGAGATATGATAGGAGAAGTGCAATAGAGTTGGAATTAGAGCAGGAGGTGTCTTAGAATCAATATTTGAACTGAGGAGTAAGTCCTCAGCATTATACAACTTAAATACAAGTGGATGAGGCTATATGAGGAATGAAGCTGACATATACTATAAGGGGAAGTGGAGGGGCAATGACAAAGTGATGACAGATCAATACAAATGATATCATGTAGTATGATGACCTGCATGTAACCAGTTTCATATATAGTCAAAGTAGTGAACACCAGAGTGGAATATTTTCACCCACTAGATGTGGGTGAAATCCCTTGATACCTTAGGTTAGATGACCCTTAGTATGACCTATCAACCCTAATTTTTCCAGATTTTTCTACTTGCTCATTATTGAGATATGTATTTTTCTTTCCAATCTCCTATTAGATTGTGGGAATATTTCTCTCCTTATGTCCCACAGTGGTTCTGTGGCTGAGCTTTTGGCTTTGTCAGCACCACAAAGCTTAGTAAGCATTAGTAAACATTAGTCAGCTGCTTTACAAGCTTAGTAAGCCTAGCATAGCCCTAGCATAACCACTGTATGTACATATAAAAGGAGCACAATCTAACCCTTAGAGTGACATCTGGAATAATACTGGAGACTTTACCTAATATTACCAGGTCACTTGATCAATACTGTTATTGGTCATTTAGGCTATTAGTGATCCTAGTATAAGAAGTAGAAGTACAGGACTTGTACCTACATTAGGACAAGTACCTAGGACAACTCTTTGGAAGAAAATCCTACTTGGGCAATAAAGGCTCTTGGTCCCCATTAGACCTCTACTAGTTCATTGCTACACTTTTGCTAGACTACCTGTCTAAAGGGATAGATAGTCTTAGCTTTTCTCTCACTTGATTTGTCAGTTCCTAGTGCACACTACCAGATTGCATTGAGATAATCATTGTACATTGAGGCAACCTTCTGAACAAAGTGGCTAGAGACCTGTCCTATTACTTTTCATTTTCATTTGTCATTCACACCACTTGTATAACAAACTCACCATCACTCTAGGCAACTTATCACTTGTTGACCAGAGTACCCAAGGTGTATGCTACATTACTACAACCTTGCTGACCAGACATCTTTAGCTGGATTGATTCAGAATTCCAATCTATTCACAATAGTATGGATTGGTGAATATACCACAGCACTGGTACACTAAGTCTACCACCAACTTGTTAGCTCAAGGCTATCATTTTGTCAAGGAGAATACATATCTTCCCTTGTTTATACATAGTGTTCTATCCTGTGGAGACAAGACACATTGTCTGAGGAACTTTTCCATTAGTTCTTAGTTGTCTTGTTTGAAAGAAGACAGCGATGGATCACAAAGCATAACAGAACAGAAATGGAAGGCAGAATGGCCAGATCACCATAGGACTAGTGACTGAGTCTGAAGATAACTGTAAATGTAATTACTATAAAAGGAAGGTCAGAGTGGGGTTGTACACATTAGGTTGGAGAAGGTCAGTCCTGAGAGAAGTTGTTGGTCAGAGTTGAGATTAGTTGCCACAGTTGTGACAAGTCCTCACTGAGTCCTCTTTTCCATCATCCTCTGTTGGACCTCCAGTCCATTACCACTGATCTATCTCTACTCCTATAGATAACTCCAGAACTCCTGAAGGACTTCATCCTGGAGGACCTAGACTTAACAGCCTCCCTTGGCTTTGAGCACTACTTGAATCCTCCTAAGCATGCTTCCAATCAACTTCAGACACTCTTCAACTGATATCCTCTCCTACTCTTCCTCAATTCTTTGTCACAACTCCTCTATCCCCTTAGAGAGGTGTTCATGCTCTCCAAACATCCTTTTGAGATGATCTCAGAGATGTTCAATGGAGTTAATGTTAGGAGACTATAGTATATAGGCCAGTTTATGGTCCTGAATTCTTGTTCATTGAGTCACTCCTTGACCTTTTTACAGGTGTGTTTGAGGTCATCAAAATGACATCAGGAGGATTGAGACCATAATGTTCCATGGTTTACTAGAGCTTATCCTTCAAAATCTGAAGATAAAGATCACCATTCATTCTGCCATGAATCTTGGCAGCATAGCCAACTCCCTGCCAAGTCATATAATCCCACACTATCAAGAAACCTCCTCCAAACTTCACAGTTCTTTTGTCTAGCCTATCATCAAGCCTCCCTCACCTGGCTTTTTTCACACCCATTTACACTCATCTAACTCTAAGCAATTGATTTTTGTCTCATCAGACCACATTACTTGCTTCTAGTCCTCTATAGTCCAATCCTTATAGACATAGACAAAGTCTAGGTAAGCTTTGCAATGTCTGGCAATAAGAAGAATATGTTTCTTCTTGACTATAGTCTTCATGCCAGTTTTCTTCAAGTAATGGTGGACAGTATTAGAATGGAGGGGCTGGTTAATGATGTTGGACAGTGCTTTGGTGATTTGGATAGCATTCTCTACCTTGTGAAATAAGATGAGATAGATGACATGATGGATGTTGATAGAAGAAAGTTTGAATGGATGGCCCCAAATGGACTTCTCTAGGTCTGGACACTCTTGGGATTGAAGCCTGCATATGATGAAGTAATGGATACTCAAGGAAGAGGAAATGGAGCAAGAGGAATAGCTAGCATCAAGCCAAACAAGGATGATAGCCTTTTGATCAACAGAAAGAGATTTTATGATGATAGAAGTATGAGACAAAGAAGCATGTGAACTTTTTTAAACTCAGACATAATGTTTATGTGTATATCTTTGTTTGTAGCAACAAACAAAGCCAAACATCAATTCATAAAAATATAATCCTATGTATGTCTCAAGCTAAAAGTGTAAAAAGTGTTATAGTGGGGTCTTTGTTTTAAATGGACATATCTTCACATCCTCTAGGTCAAATCACATGACCAAAAGGTTGTTTTGTAGCCAAGAGTAAGTACTATTTTTCATCCCACCAAAGCCAAGTGAAATTCTACCCCTGTTTGTGGTACACAATTGTGTTTAGTTATTACAATGCTTCTTGAAGTCACTATATCTCATATACTGTACACTTAAAAAGTACCAAACATTGTGATAGTCTTGCATGTCACTGTACATCTGCAAACTGACCTTTTTATTGACAGATGTATACATACAGTATACAGACATGGACAGCCACCACAGGAAGACATCTAGTAATACAGATCTGCATAGAGAAATAGAAGCAATCCAACCCAAAATTTCAGTATTAATTAGGTTTACAATTTTATAGAAAAATCCTTAGATAGACTCAAACTTCTGGGTGAATTTTTGTGAGCACAGCTACAAATCTGATTGTGATGTGTAAAGACATTCTATGAGAAAATGATCAAAAGGTACTAATTTACTGAGGTATCACTTACCCTGGAGCAGGAGAAGCATTTAGACTGTTGGTGGTTATAGCTGGTGGTGCTCTGGAGATGAACCCATTTGATATTGATCTTGCTCAGTTTGATATGCAGCTTGTTGTGTTGAAATATTAGATGCCAAATGGTGTGTGGTCATACAGCCACCATATTACATAAGCATAGAGCATACTTAGAACCTTCAGTAGCATAGTTACTTCTCTTTAGTGACTACTACCATTTCTACAGTTGTGCATGTTGTGGTAAGGTGGGAGAAAAGGCCCTGAATTTTCAAACAATTATTAGATATGCATATACAGTAAATAACAACATCACACACATTTCTGTACTGACTTGATTCAAGCCCAGTATCAAACTGGTTTACATACAAATAAAGTTACAGAATAGTGCAGTTGAACTACTGTAAGTCCAAGCACATCAGGAATGTGTTTACATTTTTACATCATCCAAACACTCACATTTGCACAATACTGGATTGTAGGGAATGGGTTTATTGCACTGATTCAAGCTTACTTCAGTTTAATTGAAGCAGCAGCCTAGTGTTTTAGTGTAGTAGTTACATATCAATTTATCAAGGTTATGACTGTATTTTAGTACATAGTACATTTACTGTGGTGTACAAGGAGCATGAGTTTTGATTTCCACCAGATTTCAATTTGGATTTAATCATTTTTTGCATCCACCTTACACCCTTGACATGCTCAATGTAGCAACAACACTCAGCCACCAAACCACACAACAAATCTAGCCAAAAAAGGAACCTCACATACACTTACCAGTGCAAGCACAACAAGCATAGGTTAGCATGATACATGGGATACATGGGCTATGCAAAACAAGTGATGCCTAAGTTTGTAACACTCAACCACTTTTTCTCTGCCTGCTCAGTTTTTAGACAATTACAGGAAGAAGTCTTGATTATCACAGGCTGAATTACATATATAGAGCATATGACTGTACTCATCAGAAATTACCCAGTTTAAATCATGCTATGCCTGCAGTGTCAAGGGAACTAGAACAGATGTAGGTGAATGGATAAATGAATCACTCTTCAAACCATGATTCAAGCCACTGCACTGACAGCCACACCCTGTCCCACATGTATTCGACAACTCATCCCGCCAGCACTTGACATGAGTTATATGCCAACATTGACCACAGCTCCTTGCAAGACCTGGAAGTTACAACTGAGGATGACCTTGAGTGCTCTGCATTGGTTGACAACTTGCCTCTGACTGGAAGTCTGCACACTGAACAGTGTGCATTCATCTGGTGGTTGCCACACAGTGAACAAGCATCATCATCAGACATTCGCCCATGAACACACTGTCCACATGCTGGCTGAATATCTGCATAGAGGTTAGTATTGCCCCAAAGTCTGCAGCAACATAATAAGTACCAAATCTCAGGTCCAGATTCTGAGGTGGAGTCCTAATGAAGGATGATATTCTGACTGTGTTCAGTAGTTCGAGCCGTTTGTTCA
Source organism: Bothia castanella (assembly GCA_038089595.1). Taxonomy (NCBI): domain Eukaryota; kingdom Fungi; phylum Basidiomycota; class Agaricomycetes; order Boletales; family Boletaceae; genus Bothia; species Bothia castanella. The sequence goes on from JBBPLB010000065.1 coordinate 7,895, forward strand.
ATAATTGCCAGCTGAACAGCATGTCTGCATATGCCAGTATATGGCACGCCAGTTGTGAGAGTAGCTCAGGGTCCAGCCTTGTTCTACCGGTATATTCAACGCGCCTGCAAAAACGTGGTATGGAGTAGAGCCTTACCCTTGCGTGAGCTGCCGAGACTCGTTCTCGAAGACCAGCTTCTTTTCCTGTATAGCTAGCCTTGCATTGGTGACCTGTGAACGTTCTGGGCGTCTCCCATAACTCGCTGACGAGGAAGGAGATTGTCGGTTTAGTGGGGAAACCATCTGTGTTTCGGACCAAGACTTGGATATGGGTGATACAGTCGGTGCCTGTTCTCTTCTGCGCAAATTCCGCGGCGAATCGATGTTCGGTAGACGAAGAATAGTTTCACGTTGAGGAATGGGAACGGTAGTTTTACCGGGCAGCGTCTCAAGTGGTGTCGAGATTGATTCGTGGACACCTGACATGAATTGGCGGACGCTTCCGGTATTAAACAGACTTGACCATGAGGCTCGCGAGGAATTAGACGCGGAGAAAGAAGATCCGACAACGTAGTTGGTGGCGGTCGGGGACGCGGAGGGAAGTCTTGGCCATGCAGGGGACTGAACAGCGGCACGGGGATCCTTGGATCTCGATAGGCTAAAGTAGTCTAACTCGTTCTTTGAGACAGATGGCGAGGCTTCTTTGGTGGATGGTGTACGAGTAGCAGCTACAACTTGAAGTTGAACGCTGGGTTGCAGATAATGGCCGAACGGACTCACGTTGTTCTACTGATGAAACGTAGGCTTTGAGAAGAACCACGGCTAACATCGCAAGCATTTGGACATCATGAGTTGCGCAAAATTCATTGTGCCTATGCAACCCAATGAAACGCATTCTCCTAGAGATTCAAAACATACCAACATTTGATCGACAACCCGACGGGCAACTACCCCAAAGATGTTCTGTGTACCGGCGTGAGCAGGAAATAGGCTCTGGAGTGCCCTAAACATCCTTTCATGTGCAAATTGACCATGTTCCCTGGCAATGTCCGCGTTGAACCGACACAAATCTTCCAGCGTACCTGCTTGGAAAATATATGAGGCGGCAACTTTGCGCCGTGCAAGCGAAACATCGGTTGACACCTTGATGAACACAGTACTTCGTCGTGTGGGAAACACGGAGACATTGTTACCCTGATCGTTTGTATCCTTCGCCTCAAAAGCAAAATCACGCTGTACCCTTTTCTGGGAGAACGTAAGAAGGTTCGTCATGATGCGTAGCGTGTGTTCACTGTCCCCCAGTCTTCGAGAATCCAGGTCTGGACGTTGGTCTATCGCAGCGAGTCCCAGACGTCGGACGGCATCAGATAACAATGCGGGAGACTGGAATAACCGTGACGAATGTGGTGAGCGTGGAGCTGCAGCTGGGGAGCTCGAAAGTTCACTCCCCCCATTGATTTGATGGGGACGAACTATCCGAGGTGGTGCTCTGAAGAAACAAATCAATTCGTCTGCGCGAGGGGCACGAGCGTGAATATGTAGTATATGGGATAAAACAAAAGGTCCTACCATTCGGACCAAAAACTCCTTGTGAGGTTCTTGGCTCCGCCAAATTCTTATTGTTTCTCAATAGCGAGACCGTGAAATCCCTGGACTTTCTCACAGCGGGGCCATCGTCTTCTTCCGAAGATGACTCCGACCTCATGTCCACCGGAATGCCTATCTGCTCGTTTTCATCCCCGAACAACAAAAATCTGAGGCACGCCTCAAGACACGGGCGACGACGTTCCCTGATGGTTTTGAGGCGCCGAAGCATGAAGGCTCTGTTTTGCATCGATATCAACGGGCTGCGCTCGAGATCAATTTCGGGTGTGCCTTCAGGATGGGTGGCGTTGGGGTAACTTTTCGGGAATCGGAAGGAAATACGAATGAAAACAGATGAAGATTCTCCCCAAGGACCGTGCAAACCCAATGTACAAGTCCGCTTTTTAGTGAGATCGTGCTGACAAGAATGAGTGAGGTGACGCAAGAAACCAAAAAAAAAATCACTTTCTCAAGCCGAATTTTGGAAGTAGAAAGCTTCGTGAGCACCGAGGTGATCCTAAAACTTGTCGTCAGCGCGTTTCACGCATCGCAACCAGAGAGAAAGTCTTACTCGTCAGGTAAACTCTGAGTTCCCTCAGCTTCTTTTCCTTCCCTGCCGCGACTCTCACTTCTCTTCCTCTTATGCCCTTGACCCGTCGTCGTATCGCCATCCCTTCCATGGGAGGTTCTCGATCTTGAGCCACTGCTCACTCCGCTATCTCTGCCAGAGCTCTCATCCCTTCTTCCGCCAACCCGAACGCTCGCCAACCACGTAAACGCATCCATACCTACCTTGGCACCCTTCCCGCCACCTGCATGGCCTCGTGACATCGTCATTGTTGTGCCCGGGATCGGGACGGCTCGTTTCTCCGAGTGTAAGTGGCTTGAATGTTGACTTTTGTTTTCGCCTTGGTCTTCTCGCATGCGGGCTTGGAAGTTCTCGTTAATGACTTGCGGGTAGCGAAGGTGCGTTTGGTGCTGAGCCGCGGACGATCCTGGGTCGAACAACAATATGCCCTTGCCTCTTGCAGCACTCCCATGATGAGGTTGCAGTACGGGGTTCGCGGGTTTCTTCCCCCCGGGCGTGGGTGCCGGACCGGCACGCACTTCTGCTAGTATGCTTCGTGAGCCAACCGGGGCAGATAGAGCTGGGACCGAGTCTGATCCTTCTGGTGCATGTCGGAAAGACTGGTGCAATCTTCCAAAGTCGGTAAAGAAGCGTGACAGGGTAGGCCCTTTGGAAGATCCGAGGGTATATCCTGTTTTCTGTGGTGGCGGGACTGTTAAGCACCGTCAATTACAAGACATTAAAGGTATACTTGCCTCCATAGTTTCCGAATCCACAGGCCAAAACCTCAAGGTCCGATCTTTTGACCACGTGATTAGCTGGTACTCTGCACCATCTGCAAGGATCATGAGCAATCATCAGAGCCGAGGATGTGCATATTCGCACCCAAGCCACCCTTCCTCCAGACAAATTCTTTGACCACGTCTGTATGCCCCTCAAATATCTCTACCGGAACCATGTCGTTGCCGGCCGCCCACATTTCAAGAGCTGTTTCGCCTCTTTGGGGTAGACTCAGTATACCTCTTCCAAACGGTAAATCGCGCGCCCTCCATACGGGATAACGCGTCGTGATCATTGTCAGAGGCTGAGGTAGCTGTTTTGAACTTTTATGAAAGAAAGACTCAGACTGAGGAAAATCAGGGGCCGATGTGTCTTGCACGTTCCATACTTTGATTGTCTTGTCCAGTGAACAGGTGACAATATCATGCACTCGGGTTTGGGCCCAATCGATACCGTATATTTTGGCATTGTGAGCACGGATGCGAGCGGTGGGAAGGGATCCCTTCTGTGCGTCCAACGTTAGAGGTAGTGAGAAAGAAAGCAAAGCCGAGAGACTAACTCGACGGTCCCAAATGAGGACCTCATCCATATGTGAAGAAGCGAGTACATTGGGGTCCTGGCGATTCCACTTGATTTGTGTGCCTCCGGCTGAAAAAGGTTTAGAAATGCGGAAGATTGTATATTGAATTCTTACAGTTGAATGCACAAAGCCCTGGGCGACATCAGCGAGTTACTTGTATACACCAGCTGTTACTCACCCATCACTGGCTTTCGCGGTTCTCGGAGATCCCAAGACCATAACCATGAGTCAATCCCAACACTAGACACTGTATCCGGCTCGGATGTATGCCAATTGATGTCCGTTATCGCGCGATAATGGGAGTGTAAAATATGTTCAATGGAGCTCTTCCCTACCATCATCAAGTTCCATATAAGACTGTGATTATTATAAGCGACGGGCAGCGTGGACAACTAAAACTTACAGCTTTTCTGAGGAGGTGGAGACAATGTACTCTGCCCGGCCTCTGTGAGGATTCCATTGAACGTCCGCAACATCCCAGGTGCCACCTTGAGGCAGGAACCTCGGGATTTCGAGAGGCGCTTCGAGGTCGATGATGAATAGCCCGCGCCGGCTGGTTATTTCACAATCAAGAAGGGGAACGAAACGACTGCGGTCTGCTTACGCTGCAAGGACGATATCTCGACTTGTTGGGCTGATGCTCATCTACGTGTCTATGTTAGACCTACAGCATCAGCGTTCCAGGCGACTGACATTGCCAACAGCATCTCCGACAAGGTCTTTCATGTCGATCTGCAAGCTCCTTCTAAAGTTACCACCGTCATCTGGGGATGTCGAAGGTTGAGACCGCTGGCTTGCTGAGGCGGTGAAATGGAGGGTCGGGACATCACGATACGAGGCAATGGCAGTGGCGGAAATAGTGTCTTGTGGGAGATCGTAGAGCGGTGGGGCCCACGAGGGTCTGCGAGCGGAAAGCAGACTGAGGCTGGATGGAACTGGCCCATCTCTGTCACGTTCTATGAGTGGATCGTTGGCGATGCGAATGCGAGCAGATGACGGAGGTGCGCTCGGTCGCGTCTGTGACTTTGAGGACGAGCGCGACATGAATTATTTATTTATTTTCTTTTTTTCTGTCCTTGACTCGATCTAATCACACATAAAAAGCCCTGGCGCATCTCTTCAGATTCTTCCGCTCCCCCTTCATCGCGAAGAGCACCATCCCCATCCGACACCTCGGAACCATGGTCTCTTCCCTCCCTTCCCTACCACACGTCCCCGGAACGAACCCGTCCTCTTGCATACTGGATGCTTTCCGCACCGCGATCGCAAAACGCATATCAGATCAGTTACCCCAGCTCACGATAGAACAAGCCTACTTGGGGGTCGATTACGGAAAGAAGGGTGTCGATTTCACAGTGGCCCTTCCCCGATTCAGACTCCCCGGAAAACCTGACGAACTCGCAAAGCAGGTTCTAGAGGACGTGGGTTCCCCTTTATCACTGAGCAGGGTTTCCAGCACGCACCCCTGCCAGCTTATTCCCATCGCGCTGACAGGGTCTTCCTCCTAGTTTCAACCCGACGACTTTATTGCATCCATAACACACGACAAACAATTCCTTCACTTCCAACTAAACAACGCGAACCTCATCCGCGAAGTCCTCAATCAAATCCATACCCTCACACACGACAGTCCCTCTGAAAAACCCTTTTATGGAACGAACGCCATTGGCGCAGGGAAAAAACTCATCATCGAGTACTCGTCTCCCAATATCGCAAAATCATTCCACGTTGGACACCTTCGGAGTACCATCATCGGCGCATTCTTGACCAACTTGTACAAGGCATGCGGATGGGAAGTCGTGTCGATAAACTACCTTGGAGATTGGGGTACACAGGTGCGGGTTCTATCCTCCTGTCAACGTTGACACTGACATAGAGCGTTCGGATAGTTTGGCATGATTGCCTTCGGATTCGAGAAATATGGCTCCAAGGAGGAACTATCCAAAGACGCGATCAGGCATCTCTACGACATATACGTCAAAGTGAGCAAGGAAGCCGAATCAGACCCCGATGTCAAAGCAGATGCTGCACGAATGTTCAAACGAATGGAAAATGGTGATGAGACCGTCCTAGCCAACTGGCGAGAATGGCGAGAGTTGAGTATTGCCAAGTACGCGGAGGAATACGAGCGGTTGAACGTCTCTTTCGATCGATACCTCGGAGAGAGCGAGGTCGGAAAGGAGTGGATGGATAAAGCGATCGAGCGTCTCGGTGAACTCGGACTAATAAGCGATGCAAACGGAGCCAAACTCGTCGACCTGGAAAAATGGAAGCTGGGCAAGGCCGTTCTCCGAAAAGCGGGTACGTCTCTAGGTTGATCATGGGTGAGAGACACCTGACGCCAGGATTCTTAGACGGAACCTCAATCTACCTCACTCGAGACATTGCTGGCGCGATCGAACGATGGGAGAAGTACCACTTCGACAAGATGATCTATGTCGTGGCATCCCAACAGGACCTGCATCTAGCTCAGTTTTTCCAGATACTCAAGCTCATGGAGTTCCCGTGGGCTGATCGTCTCGAACACGTCAACTATGGTATGGTGCTTGGCATGAGTACTCGGAAAGGCACTGCGGTCTTCTTAGACCAGATCATCAAGGAGGCTGCGTTCGTGATGCACGAGCAGATGAAACGGAATGAAGTAAAGTATAATTCTATAGAGGACCCGGAGTACACCAGTCAGGAAGTTGGCATCACCGGTATCAAGATTCAAGATATGGCTGCCAAACGGTATACCTTTGAATAACCGTTAAAGACGCCAAGTGATTGATGTTTCCTCGACAGGATCAACAACTATACCTTTAATTGGGATCGTATGTTGTCCTTCGAGGGTGATACCGGACCCTACTTGCAGTACGCTCACGTCCGACTGACATCCATGGAACGCAAAAATCCGGAACTCCTTCCCCTCCCACCGCCCTCCCAAATTGATACCTCGTCGCTTTCCGAGTCTGCGCACGCCAGAGATATCGCAATCCTGCTCGGATCGTATCCAGACGTTGTCAAGACTGCGCTCAAGACACACGAACCAAGTGGTGTAGTCACGTTCGCGTTTCGTCTTGCGCACGTCATTTCGAGTGCTTGGGAGACCCTCGTAGTCAAAGGTGAGCCTGATCTAGGGAAGGCGAGGGCAAGGCTCTGGTTGTATATTTGTGCGCGAGACGTGTTAGGAGCTGCAATGCGGCTGCTGAGCATACGACCTTTAGAGAGAATGTAGACAGGGTATATTTATCCAGCAGCGCGATTCCTGCTTACTCCTACTAGTACGAGCTCTCGTGTTACCGCTAAGGAATAGAATAGTTTGGGGGTAGTAGTTCGACGGATCAAACTTGTGGCTAGGTGCCCGAACCGATCATTGTATGTGTATCTTCGATAGGATTGCATATTGGTGCATGCAGGTGACATCAATGATGGTGTTCGGGACGTGGGTAAGACTGGTATCTAACAGATGGCGCTGACACGCTGACTGCCAACCCATGTCGTAGTTCGAGGTTTTACTTTGCTCATGGCATTCAAATTAAATGCTACCCAAGGACCGGTAACCAGTTAACAGTGACACAATGCATTCCATACTCTAGCTGAGACTGTCTACTCCATGTGAGATCAAGGATAATGAGCAGGAACTGGCGCATTACGAATATAGATGGTTGGACAGCTGGTGCCACTGTCTAACGCTCCTACCCTTACTATACCCTCACCAGGATGGCCATATACACTACCTGTATGACTGCTTCAAAGAAGAGGAAGGTAATGCGTCGTTTACGCTGGATGTGAGACACCGTGACAGGAGTTGTAGTGCTCGATAGGTCAGGTAGGACGACTGAACGGAGGGAGCGGAGCTATCAAGAGTATGTGAGATCACCGAGGAGGACATGCGAGCACAGGACTTACCAAGAAGAATGCATTGGCAGCAAATGCATAGAGGAATACTATGGAGTATATTGTCCTCCCTGGGTTTATTAATCCCGTGAGCAACGTCAAAATAACCCTGTTGGATGGTGAGGGTGGGTTGACCCGAGAAGTAGGTAGACACATACCCGACGAACTTATAACCCCCGTAGGCGATGAGATCTATGACCTGGCCTGGGCACTGGACGTTGAGCAAGTAGCAACCACCTTTCACGAAGAGGAAGTCGAGCAAGACTACGACGAGGGCACGCGATGCGGATGCACCAAGAATTTGTGGGTGAAAGCGTTCCTGAAGACCTGTTTGGAGGGCTGCGGCAAGGATGTAGGTGACAAGAGCCATGACTGCGGAAATGAGTGAGAAGCGCGAAACGCGGGGACAATGGGGACATACGTGGAATGTACAAGTCTGGACAGTTTATGTCGTCTCGTGGAGGCTGCCACTCAGTTTGCCCCGTCTCAAGACGACGTATTTTGCGCGACCACGGTCTATGCCTCCAGGGGAACACGACGAGCTGCAGCTTTTTGATGACATATGAATTTGAGACATTAAAGTGGTGTTTTAGGAGGGAAAGAGGAATTAATCCTCCAAACTGGGAGGGCATCAACGCGGTGTCCGGGATAGAAGAGGTGGACTGACGTTCTTCTGTACATATTCCTGTCCAGCGGCCACCGCACTCTGACCGAGCTGCATGCCGAACTGGGCGGTCGTATCATTCATTCCCCATGCCGCAAAGTCTGGGATGTGGTGGGGGGCGGGCTGTTGGTACCGCTGGTAGCCCTGGGGAGACGCGGGGCCGGGCCCAGGTGTCGATGGGGGCTCCGGGATGAACGCGGGGTGGGTGGGCACAGGGTGTTGGAGGGGCGGGGGAGAGCGTGAGTAGTAGTTGGTCATTGTATGTCTGTCGTAGGGGAGCGTGTAGGACGACGAGGAAGTGTTGTCGCCGACGTGGTCAACGACGAGCTCAAATGTTTGGCGTGTCGTATCTGCATGCGTGACACATAGGAAGTTGAGCCAAACACAACCAAATGCCGCTTAGAATAGGACCGCATAAAAAAGACATAGACTCGCCGCGTCTCTCTTCAACTTGTTCGTTCATCCACTCCTTCTTCCCGACGTCGTGCACCCCGTCTTGCACGCGCCGTCATGTCCTTCTCTCCAGTACGTGTCACCACAACACCTGCCATCAAAAACGCGCCTCTGGTTGGTCTCACCGAGGGCAATGGCTATTTCTCTAATGTGCACCTCGCTGCTCTCGTTCTTGGTGTCCCTTACATCTTGAAACGTGTCACTCCCATTATCAATCGTGGCGGATTCAAAACCTACATCTTCCTTGTCGTTATTCTTGGTATTCCCATTACCGTCACGTACTGGACGCTCGCCTCCATGTACGGCAAACGCAAGAACCAAAAGATCATCCTTCCTTCAAAGGAAATCGAGGAGTACATCACTATCCACGACCCAGAGCTCAAGGCTCTTTTCCATGGCAAAGAAAAAATCCCCATGCAGGTGTTCCACGACGCGTTCTTTGAGGGAAAGATTGACTTCAACGGTGTGTCTCACTCTTCAGTCATTCCTTGTCACGCGCTCATTCTTTGCAGGTGACGTGCTTGAGATCATGGAGCAACGGCACGACTGGGCCAAGATGGTCTTCACTCCGGAGCTCTTCAAATACGTCTTCATGAACCTCTTACCTGAGGTTATCGTTCACTCCCAGAGCCAAGACGAAGAACAGGTCCGTGACCACTACGACAGAGGTGATGACTTCTATGAATGGTTCGTTCCCCCATGATATTTTTGTCGTTCTTCATCAACCATTCTACCTAGGTTCCTTGGACCCCGCATGATCTACACCTCCGGTGTCGTCACTAACCTGGAGGAGGCCGAGACTCTTGAGCAACTTCAGGATAATAAGCTTGCGCTTGTCTGTTCTAAGCTCAACCTTCAGCCCACTGACCGTCTGCTCGATGTCGGCTGTGGTTGGGGCACGTTGGCCGCATTCGCTGCGAAAAACTACGGTTGTGATGTCACGGGTATCACTCTTGGAAAGAACCAGACGAAATTTGGAAATAACCGGATCAAGAACAATGGTGTCAGTCCCGACAAGGCAAGAATATTGTGCATGGATTACCGCGAGATTCCTGGCGGGCCTGGCTACTTCACCAAAATTGTCAGCTTGGAGATGGCCGAACATGTAGGCATCAGGCGCTATGGTGCTTTCATGAGGCAGATGTACGAGCTATTGGATGACGATGGTATTTTCGTTCTTCAAGTTGCTGGTATCCGCCCATCCTGGCAGTACGAGGATCTCATCTGGTGAGTTTGAAGTAACCTTCACTCACGACACAATCTCAGCACCTCCGCAGGGGTCTCTTCATGAACAAATATGTTTTCCCTGGTGCAGACGCTTCTTGCTCCCTCGGTTGGGTTATTAACCAGGTTGAGGCTGCTGGTTTCGAGGTGAAGAACATTGACGTCCTTGGTGTCCACTATTCCGCCACTATCTGGAAATGGTACCTTAATTGGGTGAGCAACAAGGACAAAGTTACCGAGAAGTATGGTGAACGGTCAGTGATCCTATCATACTGTCGATGTATCAAACGTCCTTATACCTCTTGGCAGGTGGTACCGTATCTGGGTATTCTTCCTCGCCTACTCGACTATCATCTCTCGTCAAGGGTCTGCGTCCGTCTTCCAATTGACTTTGCACAAGAACCTTAACGCGTATCACCGTATCAATGGTGTTCCTTCGCATGCTTCGATCCACAACAAGCAGCGCGATGGTAGAGAGTGGGTCTCCATTGAGTAGATTAGCTCATCCTTTCTTGATGGATTGGAGTTGGGAGGTACATGATAGACAGTATACGCAGCAGATGAATACCTTGGATCACCTTCTATATACCATCATCTGCTTAATCTTAATCACCACCGTCGCCGGTCATGTGTTCATGAGTAGTGATGTAGGCCCTACAATACATTTTGGGATGCATTCTTTGAGCTATTCTTGGAGTCGAGTCCCCCCACTTTCCAGGTTGTGATACTTGAGTGTCCTCAGTCCCTACGCAACATGCAGAACATTTATACCACATTGCACCATGAAGGATAGAAGTTGGAAACTGGAGATACAGCCTGCCTAGAATTAATTTCGCGGCGGCATGATCGATCCCTATCCTTGCCTCGGTCACTCTTCAGAGGAAAACATTCCAATCCCATAAGTATGATAAACCGTGAATATCGTAAGTAAAAAGGCGGAGTCAAAAAAACGAGTGTCTAAATAGCATCAAGAGGGGAATGCCCCCGGAATGGTGGGTCTCCGACGCTCGGGATGATGGTAATACGTCCCGTGACGCCGCTTCGGCGAGGCAGGCAAAGACGACGGCGTAGCATGGGTCAGATCCTCCCGCGACGTATTGCTCGCCACCTCTCCTGACGGTGGCGTCGTGTTGCCGTACTCGTCAGACGAGTCGGAGTCATCGTCCACGAGCCAGTCGTCCCCTTCGGGCAACATGATCACGCCCGACGCAGGATCGAAGCTGAGCCGATGGTGAACGGTATTGTGCGCGTGCGACGGACCGGCCTCGCCTTCTGCCCATGGGTTTGCGGCGTGAGTGTCGGAGACGAGGGGATGCGCTTCGAGTGGACTGGACGCGTCATTGCCTTCGCCGTTCCCGTTGGCCCGTGAACGTCGCGTGTCCTTCTTCCGCAACATACTGTAGCGATTGCGGAGGCTGAGCACGATTCCGTGGGTCGAGTCGATAGGAATTCTCATCAGGCCACTGCGATGACCGTTCACGAGCGTTTGTCCCCTTTTCAGCGGGAGCCAGGGCTCTGGGAGAACACCGGTAAAGGCAGGATGCCCAAAGCGTCGTTTGCCAGTGCTGAAACCTCGGTTCAATACGAGCCGTTGGTTCAGGGGAGGAGAATGACTTACTTCAAAACGCCATTGTACCAGTTTGCCATTGGCGGCTGTGACTACATCCAGAGTCAGAGGACGCGATGTCTAAAAAATGCAGCACTCACATAGTCTGTTCTTTCATCCTCTGGAGCAACGTACAACGTCTCGTCATTTTGCCCGTATCTCCTGCGGCTTAGGTTGCTACAAGGACGTGTCAGTACTCGAAAAACCAAACTTTTCCATCGCACCTTTGTGACCAGCTCACTGGGTGTCCTTCCCTCAGCCTGACGATGTCCGCTGCCTCTTCTCCCCTCTCTACCTCGCACACGGAACTTAGACATACTGCATTACTCAACGGTCGGAAGGTCTTGTGAATGTACCAAGACCATGCAGCAGTCGCCAGAACAAGCGGTACGAGAAGAGAGGACATGATGTAGCACTGGCGTAAAGTGAGGATGCCAATCATAAAAATCTGGAAGATGATGATTCCCCAGATCAGCCGTACGAAGGTCAGAGGCCATGCTTGCCCTTGGGATTCGTAAGGCTTGTAAAACACTGCGAACACGGCTTTGTCTGACTACACTCGTCAAAACGGGGACGTTTACTTACCGAATAAAAGCTTGTACTTGTAGACGATATATGCTATCCCGAAGTAGATAGCACCGAAAATGACGATGAGGGGTTGGACTACACTGTATAGGATAGTAATGACGAAGATAAGGATGGCTTGGGGGTACACGACGCCGTAATTTATCATTGGAGGAGCATTTAGCTCGGCGAAGTCTACATGTAATTAGAGTCACAGAACTGAAAGCAGAACTCATGCGTACCTCTGGGAGTTCGTGTCCAAAAAATCCGGAAGATCATACGAGGAATCAATACCCCGAGGTTCAGCAACTGCAAAGGCATAATACCGAAGCCTGATTCAATCATCAGCTAATTGCATTGTTACAAGAGAGGATAGTGACCTTGAAGAATGACATAGGATAGGAAGAAGTGCCTGAAAACATTCAGTTACAAAAATAATTACGGTTCCTTGCAACTCACTTGGCTTGTCCTTGCTGCAATGCTTGTGCGAGCTTCTCGGGAATCTTGGCAGGTGAGTTCGCCAAGTCTCTCACGAGTTGCCAATAGGTGCTAGCCAGGAGGAAAATGAACACCACGTTGATGAGCAGAAAGAGGAAGTATCTTGATTTGATGTGAGCTTAATTAACTCCCCTATACGACGGTGGGACTTACTTCCGCAGCATGGAATACTCGACTAAACTACGAGCCTTATATCCTTGAGCGTATGTCAAGCCTAAGAGATACGGAGTCAATGAACACATAACGCTTTTCTTTACCACCCTCACCTTCCAAAATGAACGGCAACAAAGCGTTCAGCGTGATCATGGCGACGGAAGGAAGTGAGTTTTGGACAATAGCTCGAACTTTGTCGTTACTGTCGATTATTGTTCCCAACCAGGGCATGACTTTCTTAATCTCCTTGTAACTGAGCAGACTAGCAAGAGCGGTGATGGGGAATATCCAGAAGAACATCAACAAGCCAACGGCTCCGAGGACCAGAAGCTCTCGACAAAGTAGTGCGCCCGGAGTGTGTTCGATATTCGCCCATACAATGTCCCGTGGTTCTGGAGCCGGGTGAGTCTTGACCTCCCACGGATCAGATGAGTGCGCCGTTTGCACTGCGATTTGCTGGGCGAACAAAAGATGAAAAGCAGAAACCGTGATAACAGTCAAGGATCTTACCGCACTGGACATTTTCTCGAATGTGACAAAAGCAACGTGGGTAGTCTTTGTCTTGCCAATTCGCCGCCACCTCTTTACCTTTTCATCTGCTTCCTTGAACCTAGCTTCGAGATACTCCAGTGCGTCAACTTTAGGGGAAAACCATCCAGGACGGAGCGTAGGACGTTTGCGGTGCGGGACCACAAATCTGGCGGGCTGACTCTCCAACAGAGATGGTTCGGCGTCACCAGATTGCGGGATTACATTCTCCGAGGGATCGTAGGACTCCACGACACTAGGGTTGCCGACATACTTTGTCCACTCGGTCTCCAATTTCAACAGCGCTTTCGTACGTTGATCCAAAAGAACTTGCAGAGTGCCGACCTCTCTGCAAACTGAGACGCTCTCCACGCTTAATCCAATGTTCTCAAAGTACTCTGCAAGTGCGCGTTCCGAACGTAAATGGACTGGTAGGCAGGTGATCATCACAGTGCGCCCGGGGATGGAATGTACCAGTTCCAGTGAGAATAATTGGCGCGAACGGACATAACGCTGATAATTCTTGTACAGAAAGCGGAGGGCGAGGGCGGTGAAGAGATAAGTGAAGAGGAAGTGTACTGTGAGGTAGGAGTTTGCGTCGCTTATCAGGTCAAGCCAGTCACGGTCTGCAGGATTTTTGTCGACACCAGAAGATGTCAATTGGGGCCAATCAGTGTCATCTTCGTCAGGGCCCGCGCCAATTCCGATGTTGTGCTGACAACGGTGAGCTGGATACGAGACCAAGGGGTGTGCCACTACATACCGTCCAGTTGATAGGCATTAAGACCGTGATGGCAGAAAGAGAGCATAAAGAGAATAGATAGAAGGACGTTTTGAAAAACCCCAGTAGCTGCGGATGAGGATTAAGGGGTTATTTGATTGATAGCTAGGACCAGACGTACCACCGCAGCATCCAGCCCAACTATTTGGAGGATCGTGTACTCAGATGTTCGCAAGGTAGGCACGATCCAACCAAAGAATGCGGAGTGCGCGTGCGCTTCATGAGGTGAAAATCCTGCATATGACGGTGAGTTTGGGAGCTAGGACAGTATCGTGCGAGTACCTTTGAGCTTCGTGCGAGGCGCAAAGAGCAGTGGCCATCGGGGACGGCAGTAAGAAAATAGGAGAAATGAAACACAGCCGATAGATGATGCAAGCAGAATTTGTGTCGTGAACCAGGGACCTTCGAATTTGTCTTTCGGGAGGTGTGAGTGTGCGGAGACCGTGATGACGCTGAGAAACTTACGAGTTGGAGGCGAGCCGGGTGGAAGTTCAGAATCTGAGTCGTCCAGCACACGAGCCAACAATCCC
>JBBPLB010000066.1:6269-23058 GCA_038089595.1 Bothia castanella
AGGAGCCATGCAGCCCCAGACTCCTCCAAGGCATGCAAATCGAATCCGATATTCTCAAGAGTCCATGCAGGTGAGCCAGAACCCCCTGAGTACCTTGACCAGACGTCCTGGTGAACAACGACGAACGCAGACAGACCGTACTCCGGGAGTAAAGACAGGAGTTTCTTGACATATGTCAGATACTCCATATCGTAGATACCCCTGCAGTCGTTCAGTGGGATCGCACACACATTCCTAGCAGTGACTTACAGGCCAGCGTGCTCAACTGCCTCCCATGTGATGAGAAAACGAACTAGAATCCGATTAGGTTTACGAACTCTGAATAGTATCCGACATACTGAACGATAAACCCCATCTTCTCAAGCGTGCAAAGTGCTGAGGTGCCTCTTCGAGAGGAAATGGTCGACCGACGAACGTAACCGAGTGATGGTTGGCAGGAAACGCGTCGTGGTCGTGATTAACTGGGCTATCCAATATGCAACCTTCAGCACAATGGAGCCATGGCAAGCGGGGCACGTACGTTTTACTCGAACCAGCCAGGTTGACTCCTCGAAGGCTACAGACGCGTCCATAGGCATCAACAAAATGCCGCCCTCGCCGCTCGATCTTTCCACCGGTACCTGCCGGCGACCAGTCATGAGCGTACGTTGTCCCTGATCCCGGAATGTAGCCTGGTGCATGGGAGGGGTGAACCTGTTCCAGTAACTTTATCAGCGCGCAGAACCTCATGGAATGTATGGTGAACCGTCACCCTTTCTGTAACGGGCGTCGGTGTAGGACTTACATCCCCTTGCCGCGCATCGTCTAGTAAAATGAATGATGTTTCTGAACCCGAACGACTATCCATCAATGTTCGATGCTGAGCCGACAGTGTTGAACCGCCGCAGCGGTTTAGGCGAAGGTAATGGTTGTTTGGCAAAGGCTTTACATCCAAACAACCGCTCCCGTCAAGTGATCCGTATATACACTGCCTTGATTACATCACTACCCCGAACATGTTTCGTACCCTTGTCTCCCTTCCCGTCGCTCGGCGTACATTTAACGCATCATTCCTACGTGCTAGATATCTCTCAACCGATTTCAGGTTCGACGACGATGGACTGACTATTCCCAGCAGGGCTAGCTTTTCGCATCAATGGCTGCGAGATTCATGCCAATGCCCTTCTTGTGTTCACCCGTCCACGTTGCAGAAACTACACAGGTCCTCCGACATTACAGCCGATGTCCGACCTGCTCCTGGTGGTTTGACTGCCACGGATGACGGTGTTCACATCCGGTGGATCGACGGACATGAATCATTCTATGGGACTGCTTTTCTCGAACGCTATTCTTCTCCATCCGAGTTGAGGAAATTTCATCGGGATACGGAACAAATACTTTGGAACGCATCGTCAGTCTCCCAAGCCCCCGATCTCTATATTCCCTACAAGGATCTCATGCAGCCTTCTCGACTTCTCGACGCCATCAACCAACTCATCCAGTACGGCCTACTCTTCGTCACAGGCGTGCAAAATGAACAAACCGCCGACGATACCTGCGAGCTCCGAAAGCTGGCCAATATGTTCGGCGAACTACGTACCACCTTTTACGGTGAACTGTGGGACGTCAGGAACGTTCGCAGCAGCCGCAACATTGCTTGCACGAATCTCGATCTCGGCTTGCATATGGATTTACTGTATGTCAATTGCCTAACTTGACTTTGAGGACACTCATCCTCTCGAGCAGTTACTTCCAACATCCCCCGCGATACCAGATCCTCCATTGCTTGCGCAACCGTGTCGTGGGTGGCACGTCAATCTTTGTGGACGCCATTCATGTGGCTTCGCTGCTGCGAAAGTCCCACCCACAAGACTTTGACGTCCTGACGACGACGCGTGTTCCGTTTCACTATATAAATGACGGACACCACCTGCACTACGAACACCCGACCATCGAGCTAGACGCGCATGCCTCACGCAACAACTCGTCTACTTCCGAGCTACCCATCAAGCATATCAACTATTCGCCACCGTTCCAAGCACCACTCATGTGTTCAACATCAACTTCTTTCTACACTGCCCTCGGAAAATTCGCTGCACTACTAGATGACACGGCTAACCGTATGGAATATACCCTGCGCGAGGGAGATACTGTTCTCTTTGATAATCGGAGAGTGCTTCATGCCCGGACGGCTTTCACGGACAGATCCCCCGGTGGCGGAGAAGCACACAAAGGGGAAACTAATCGTTGGCTCAAAGGATGCTATCTCGAGGCAGATGCCATTCTTGATCGTGGGAGGATATTAAGGACCAGGTTAGAAAACAGTGGATAACTGCACATCTGACTTTTGTGACGGGTAGATTTACAGCGATAAGACAAAGAGTGGTGATAGCAATGAGGATCGAGAGGCAATAACAACCTAGGTTACCCCATCAAATGCATGAATCCTACAGTTTACTCTTCTCTGCCTTTTTGATGAAAGCGACACCGTTACCCAAAGCAACCTAAAGGCCGTTCACTATTACGATAAGGACGGATGGATCATGAGTTCAACACCGACCTTGCCTGACGTGACATCCTTGGTGATGAATGCAATTTCAGTTGTCCCATTGGGACCAGGGCCTACCTCCCATGCTTGCGTCTCTAGTTCATCACCAGGCTTGACAGGTGATGTGAAACGAACGCCGAACACTTTCAATGCGTGCGCGTCGCCATTCGCAACCTCCTTGATGAGACCACGAGCCGCAAATCCAAATGAAGACAAGCCATGTAAGATGACATCACCAAAGCCCAGAGCCTTGCCCGCCTTGGGATCTGGACGGTTTGGTCTGAGACTAAACTTCAAGGCTCTATGTGATGACAGATTTACCGATGTGAAGGGGATTGTAATCTCCACTGAGACGGTAAATCAGTGCTTGCTCTGGGGTCGTCTTATCTCTGATCACCCAGTCTGGTTTACGGTCCTTTGGAATGGGGTTCGCCTGAGGAGCACTTGCGATTACTTTAGAAAATTTGTCGCCGTTTGCTTTGGCACCCAGATAGAACGAAGAGCTCTGAATGCAAAAGTATAGCGGATGTAGTGGCGAGGATTCGCAAAACACTTACAAAGAGCTTTGCATAAACTGTACCCTGTGGATCCACGAGTAATGACTCCCGCTCGATGATAATGCCAGACTCTTGGAAGTAAATGTGATAATGGATCACGAGAATAACATGCACCACTCACTATTTTCATGGACGGCAGAAATTCTGTTTGTCAGCTTCCACCCTGATCCACTTGCAACTGGCAAGTCCTTCAAGACCTCGATGCTCTGAGTGGCATGCACCTACGCCCAATGATATGTCTCAATTACTTGTACAAGTAAGCATCGACTTTCATACCACCCTGTCCGACTTGAGCTTAGGGAGCCCAGGGATGGGCTCGGCGCCGACTTTGCTCGCAAAGAGCGACACGTCCGTGTCGTTGCCTATTCAAGATGATGAATCAAGATGATGAATACTAAGCTTGTGATTCGAGCCAAACCATAGTACGTACCCTTCAATCCAAGCACGACGGGGTACGTTGGTAAAGGAGCCCAAGCCTTGTCTATGAATTATCCAAGTCCGTTGTGGTGTGTATTATCAGGGGCAGCCAACTTGACATACCAAGCTCTGCGAGTCAAACGGTGAAGAGGAGCGAAAACGCATTGGGTGTAACCTACCATAAACGAGAGAAAGATCGTCCTTCCTGGCTCCGACACCCAGAGCATAGGTGATGATATCCTTGCGTGTCCACGAAACCTACATAGAAGGATGTTGGCTTCAGAGGATTGTAGACAAGATGGGGGAAATATTACGGGTTGATCTGCGGTCTTGTAGCCGACAGCTTTACCAAGGTCGTAACTCATCACTGGGTATGTCGAGAACGTCTAATCGTTGAAAGCGCGGGTTGGCTCGGAACTCGGGATACAAGATGCCGGAGGTGTGGCTGTGTAACGTGCAAGTGTTAGGGTTAGGGTTAGGAAGGGTCTGCTTCGGTGTGTAAAGGATAATTTTGTGCGAGGTGTCCGGCGCGCAAAAAGGCCTCCAAAATCCGCATGAACCGTAAAGCATTAATCGGAGGCTGAGCGGCTGACCATGACATTTTTTTTTTTTCCCGGCCCGCGGGACTATCACCTTCTCACCTTCGGAAAGGCGCCAAGTATGAACATATGAATAATCCCCGAGTCCGAGGTGCGCAAGCTGAGCGCTCGTGATGGCGCTGCGACCCTGAGCCATGTGATGGAGCTGCCCCAGTTTCAACTTTCAACGGCCCAAATAAAAGGAGTAGCTGCCTGTAGACCCCGCCAAGACTCCACCTAGCTACTGGAGGCCAACGTTGCAGCCACCACTCGTTCTGATACATATGGTGTTATTGCGGATTTCGAAAGTGGTCAAAAGACTCCATCGAGACGGACCGGATATGAAAGGGTGTTTACGAAAGGTTTTTTTCTAGGCTGGTCTTTTGGGGTGTGTAAGCTGACCTTCGTGACCAAGTGAACGTAAGTGGCCAAGCCACGATGAACTCTGTCGGTCAATATCACTCCCACCACGCTCATACCGCTGAATCCCCTCCCACGTTTCTCCCCTCAAGTTGCGGGGGCAAAGGGATCCTTCGCCTCGCGATCCCGCGATGCCGAACGTCCTCGACGAGTCAGATCCACAGTTCCAACCGCCTCAAGTCTTCGTCGAAGGCACTTGGCTCTATGGCGCGATCGTCACCTCCATCCTCTATGGCATCGTCTTCGTTCTCTATGTCATGTGCGCTCGTTCCCTCTGGTCTCGCATCCGCTCCAACGACGGCGCTCGCAAGAAGCACTGGTTCTTCCTCGTCTATGTCAACGTCGTCTTCGCATTGAGTACCCTCTACGTCGCTGCCAACGCTCAAATCACCCAACTCGGTTTCATAAACAATAGGGACTACCCCGGTGGTGAGTCCTTTGCGTACAATCACCGAGCGTCATATTTAGCCTCCTTCCCCTCTCCCCAGGTCCCAGTGCTTATGAAATAAACACCTCATCCGCACCTCTGAATGTTGCTTTCGTTGCTTCGAATTGGTGCGCGGATGCCCTAATGGTGAGCGTCTTGCGCCCACTGTCTCTCGGTGACAACAAGCTCACCTTGTTGCAAGATATGGCGTTGTATTGTAGTATATAGAGACAGCAAGTTCCACCGCATCGTGACCGGCTTCGGATGCTTGATGTTGGTCGCATCCGTCGGTAAGTGTTTCTTTCATCAGCTCCATCTGCCATCCATTTACGTGTTATCTGTAGTCACAGGTTCTCTCTGGGTCATCATCGTGTCACAACCTGCACAATCCGCGACCGGCTGGATGTCTTTCAGCTTCCTCTTCCCGTATCTCAGCGTTTCCCTCGGCATCAACATCCTCATTTGTATCTTAACGGTCCTCCGCCTGCTATACCACCGAGCATGCATCTCAAAGGTTCTTGGCCCCGGATACGGCCTACTTTATACCAGCTTTGCAGCAATGATCGTAGAAAGTGCCGCTGTATACGCAATATGCTCCCTGTTGTATCTCATCCCGTACGCCACCAACAGCGCGCTGGCCAATGCGTTTTTGCAAATCCTAGGCGAGGCGCAGGTGACTTGTTCTCTCGTTCAGTTCTTTGTTGTTTCAGCAACTGATTCCTCCGCCCTGTTTCCGTAGGTCATCGCACCTCTTCTCATCATTTACCGTGTTTCCGAGGGCAAAGCCTGGACGAGAGATATGGCTACGCGGGTTGCGACCCGCGGTTCCCAGGCCATGCGTCGGCTGTCGACCCAACCTACCCCAGTTGCGTCGTCTCAGAAACACCTCAGCGTCCAAGTCCCCCTCAAAAGTGCACAACCCACCGAACGTGAAGGTTCGGTGCAATTCGTCGAGGTGGAGGGCAAGGGCCCGTTTGCTGTGTAACACCCAACGCACTATCACTCGCTCGAACGGGAATCTGAACAAACTCAAATCACACGACATCACCCTCCCATCACCCATCGCGGATTTGCCCACGGCTGTAGTCTTTCGTTGGTTAATTATTCCGGTAACGCAATGTTGCCTCTCACCCTACACTCTTTTTTTACACGCAAGCATCGTCTGTCTTTCTGGCCTTACCTAACATTGTCTACCAGATGCATCTACTTTTTTTTTGTCTAGAGTCAGTGTGATCGTTTTGTGCTACATGCGTTCCTCTTGGAATACCCCCACCTCCCTACGTTGTCACTCTTGCATCTCGATATCCGTCTCGTTCGGCTATGTTACGATGGACCTAGACTTGCTTTCACGACCTTGTATATAGTGTGTACTCTTATCCCACGATTGGTCCGCAACCACGACTATCCCCACCGCTGCCCGAACGAGTACAATGTGTGAGAGCCTGCGCCAAACCGCTTAGCGGTGGGGGGAACTTGGCAGTCGGTTCCGACGTGCGTTTGAGCCGCCTGAAACTTTTTTTATATTTGCTGAAGTTCTCATCGTTGTGATGATCAGTCGGACTTTGTAGCGACGCCAAGGGTTCGAGAAATTTGCTGAGAAATGGCTCGTGCTACGAAGCACATGACTTTGTGTCATAGGCATCAACTGACTCATAGACTGATCCGACGCGCAAGCACATGACAGAGGGGGGTAAATCAGGATCGCACTAGTACAAAAACGATGACATCTATTACTCGTTCAAGTGGGCAATTCGACCTTGTGGAGATGAGCAGCTGATGGAAACGCCATAGTATACAACAAATTGACCCAGAGCTCTGGTTCATTCCTTTATCTAGTGTGTGACGAAACAGCTCCCCTCTTTCTCTTGCAAACCAAGCCAGTTCCTGATCTGTGCAATCCGATGACTTTCAGACGTGCAGATACAAGCCAGCATCTTTTCTGATCTTTGTCATCGCTGGAGAAAAAGGGCGGATCAAACCAAAGATTCCGCGGAGACGTTGGATCAAGATGGAAGTCAACTTACCGGCAATGATGACACTACCGACACCACTCCCGTCTTCGGCATGGTGCGTCACAATGTTGCTAAAATACCCCAGTTTGACACGCGGAAGTAAGCAGGCGAGGACGGATAGCTACAGGTCAGAGAGCGACGGAAAAAGTGACATCTATGCCCTCACCGGCCCTTGTCTCCGAAGATGTCTTGAAGACCTTCATGTACCCTGTCTGCGAAACCAGGATATTTCTATTTAGAGAAAAGTGATTAGTGCCCTTCTCGGGGAAAGAGGAGGAAGCTAATAAGTCACATACATTGTACAGACTGCCGTCCGCGCCGACAGAGCAACCTTCTTCCAAATATCCCATCTTCTTTACAATCGCTGCGATTCCGCATGCGCTCAGTCTTGCTGCGCGTCGCCCAATGAGTTTAGCGAGAGCTCGGAAGAATTGCCGTTCGGCTAGTGTCGTCTCGAGTGCAAAAAAGTGAGTGAATATACCAATGATCATGAGAAGCTCGTCTGTCGGGTCACTACCAAGTCGAACCACTGTCAAAGGAGGCTGAGAGGAAGGGAGCGGAAGAAGCCCTCACCTTTCCATCAGAGACAAGAAAGCGGTATCAAAGCAATACGGTTTCTCAAGTTTGTATGTATTCTGACCGAGGAAAAGGACACCCTCATCTATGAGCTCGCAAAGGACCAGTCGGAGAATTTCTCCCAAGTATCGACCCGATATGAGTTTCTTAGTAAGCGAGAAACGGGGGATTTGGGGAATACGGGTGACAGTAAATGGATGAATCTCCATGTGTAGCGGCGGAGAATTACTCACCTCGAATGCCTGTTCACCAGGCTTGTTCGATGTTTCATCTACAATGGCATCGTATTTCGTACGTGGAAGATGCTCATGCTCAAATGAGTCAAAAGCACCCTTCAAACAAAGATACTTTTTTGAGAGAGAACTACCAGAGCAATGAGGGATGCGCAACATACCCATTCACAATTAATAGCCATGTCAGCATCAGGAGGAATACCCAGGTTCGCGATCTTGGGGATGTTCTTCACATGCTCCATGTATGCAGCATTACAACCTGTCCCAAAGATGACGGCTATCTTGGTTTTAGGGTTGACATAGTGCGACGCGATGAGTGTGCCAGTGGTGTCGTTTATGAGTGCTGTTAACTGAACGGGAAGGTTCTGGAAGGGAGATGAATTTGGGAATGTCAATCGTTGATTCGAGGGCACGGGAAACGCACGTATTTTGCAAGGGACTGTTTAAACATGTCAGCGACGTCCCTTCCCTCTGTATTGGGTGCACCGAAGCCTTTCGTCCAACGAATGAGTTCACCATGATCAATCCGTTCTTGCCTTCACCAGGAGATATAAAGCGCAAAAAGAGCCGTATAGGTCCCCGTATGGCATCGAACGCCAAAGCGTGGAGTTGTCACATAGACAAATGGCGATGAGTTGCCGAAAATATCCAACCGGGTCATAGTTAGCACAACAACGCTTCAGACGACTTGGATCTCAAGATTTAATCCAGACTCACGAGCACGGATACGAGAACTATTGATAAAGGGCAAACCAAATTGTCAAAAAGTCAGCATTGTGACACATATCGTCTCAATCATACCCCATAAGAATGTAGCACTCACAGTGAATCCTAAAGGTAATATCTGCCCCTCCTTCAACATACCCGGGCCATCACCAGTATTCGACTCGACGAACGTCTTCAAGCATTCTGCACAGAAATCGAATAACTTTTGCCCGTCGTCCTGTTTCTGTTCTTCAGTGAGACGATACTTGGTTTGTGTAAGTTCAAATTTGCCGTCGCCTTGCAGAGTAACGAGGCAGACTCGGAGATTGGTACCACCTAGCAACGGGTATCACGATAGAAATGTTACGGAGATGGAAGGAGAAGAGACCACGGCCACAATTATATAATTAGTGAATATCCTGGCGAGTCAGTAGAGCAAGAGGAGGAGCAAAGGGGACGTACCGAGATCCACAGCTAAGAAGTCGCCGGTCTCCTGGCCAGATGGCCACCCAAAGACGAAAGTAGGAATCATGGGCTAGACGAAATTCAAACAACACCCATCAGATGATGATTCAATTTCCCTCCAGAAGACGCATATATGGACATGGAACAAAAGACGCGCGCATACAGAAGGACGACGCGCTTCAACCTGAGTCCTAGTGAAACAACACATAAGTAGGACAGATAAGAGCTTTGCTCCTCCCACGTCAGTCGAGCATCCTTGATAGCGGATCAACGGAAGCCCCGTATTCAAGGCATTTCCATCTTCATTCAGGGGCCAACTTGAAACAAAGCAACGAAACGAATACGGAAAGGGAGAGAGGGGACGGCGTAGAGCGGAACAAGTGCGTACCACGATCTGATTATACTTTGCCAACCCCAATTCAAGGGACTCGGTGAACGCTTCGACGATCATACGCATTCTCTGAGGTGTCAGAGTGAATCTATGTCACGCATCCAAGCCCAGTAGCGTTTTTTTTTTCAGTACAGCGGGCGGGGTGTGGAACGCAGTTTAGCAGGGGGCTCCCATCAAAGAGAGAGGCAGACTAACAAAGTCTCGTATTTCCTGAGGTGGTCCGCCATCGTCCTAGGATCGCACGAAGGATGAAAGGGATGTAAGTATGCGATTGCATCGCGGGCGGTTTAGCCGGATCGGCCGCATACATACCTTTTGGTGGCATGCGGAAGGTCTTCCTCATCTTGCGTACGAGTATGAATCGCGATCGTCTGGCCTGAAGGCAGGACGACGCTACCGCTGCCACGACGCGACGCAGGCATGATTTCTTGACGATGATACTCCTTGGATAGTAGAGAGATGGTCGTGGGAGGTGTTAGAGGAGCGGAACCGTTCATGGAGTGGAGCTCCTTCGTCAGGGTCCTACAGTACTCCACTTCGGGATTGATCGTGGGAGCAACGCGACTTATTTATCCAACCGCACTCCCCACTTTTCCTCGACGCTGTCATGATTGGTCTCAAAGGAACTCTCAACGTACGTCCCGGATCTCATCCACACTGAGAACTATAGGGCCAATACTTGTGCGGGACAGGTGATCGACAATTCCGGTGCACTCCTCGTCGAGTGTGTCAACGTCCTAAAACAAAAAGTCAACAACGGCTGGGGGTCAATCGGGGATGAAATCGTCTGCGTCGTGAAACGCGCACGTCCACTTACTGCCGCACAAGCTGCTTCCGCGACTGCTCTCAAAGTGCGTCGAGGGGATGTTCGTCGCGCTTTGATCGTCCGCACCAAGAAGGCGGTGAGAAGACCCGATGGGAGGTTCGTTAGGTTCGACGACAATGCGGTAGTGTTATTGAACAACAAGAGGGAGATGCTGGGCACGAGAATTGGTGGAATTGTCAGCGCAGACTTGCGGCTGAAGGGTTGGGGAAAGATTGTCAGTTTGGCACCAAAGGTATGCGTTGGAAATGGACTACCGCGAGGGAACTAACTCGTGTCTCTCCGCGTACAGGCACTATAGCCAGCCTTCGTTTCGACTATAGTCGTGTAGATATACCCTAGTTAGTCGCCCGTAATTTTACTATTGGTCTCACCCAGGCAGTGACTGTTGTCCTTTGTTCTTCCCATGATCGCGATTATAAAGGAATCCGCCTGTCCTCGTGGACACATCGTCTTCCTCACTTACCTCTCACTTGATCGAAGACCCTGTGCGTTATTTGTTCGATGTTTCGGTCGACGCTACTTCGTACCACTTTGTCTCGAAGAAGTGTACCCTCAGCAATCCTTGCTGTACGCCAGTCTCTTCACCCACTCTCAGCCCCGCGCTTGCGTCATGCTAGTACCAGCAGCACTAGCACACCCCCTCGACTCCCAGTGTTGTTGTGTGCTTTGACGTGTACTCTCATAGGCTACACCATCGGCTCATTGTCTGGTTCGCCGTCTCCGCTGGCTTCTCTTGGTCTCGGACGCCAACATACTTCCACTGAGGATGATGAACCCAAATATGGAACCCCAGAAGATTTCCGAAAAGCCATACAAGAACTGAGGCTCACTTTCAACAACGACGATGAAATTGTCAGCACCGATCCAGAGGACCTCCGTGTACACGGATATTCAGAGAACGATTATCATCCTGGTGGGTGCCAATCTTCGTTGGCTATTGGCACTCCTACTGTTCTTCCTTTGAGATCCTGTATTGACCGTGTGTACGCGCTGGCCGGATTTTACAGCTGCTCTTCATACCGTGGTAGTGTACCCAAGAAGCACAGAAGATGTGGTCAAGATCGTCAAAACAGCTACGAAGTATCGCATGCCAATAACGCCATTCTCGGGTGGAACGAGCCTCGAGGGGAATTTCCGAGGGGTAAGCCTCAGTCCCTTTGCGTTGTAAACCACATCGGCCCTTGCCTTGCGTCATTTGGTCACCTACACGAACGCTTCATTTATCATGCGTCATCTCCTCGACGCTACATTCATTCCCCATCAGCATTTTGTAGGTTTTATATTCATTCATGACTGATTCTGGATAGCACGCAGTAGGTGGCATATGCGTTGACGTGTCCGGCATGGACAAGATTCTCGAGATTCATGGTTCGTATACTTCGTCCGACTCAATCGAAACATTTGAGCTTATCTGTTGCCATATACCCACTCATATCCCTGGGATTTTTTGCCTTGGAATATTTCCCTGAAACTCGCGGGATACATCTCATGAAATAGAACAAGACTCAGATATTGTATGTCAACCTGGAGTTGGATGGATGGAGATCAATGAAACGTTACGAAAGAAGGGTAAGTACACTTTTTCTTACTGTTTTCGTGCGGGAATTCACGCTCATGATTCTGCTTCGCCAAAAGGTATTCCTTTATTCTTTCCTGTTAGTATAGTGCTTTTCCCAACTCCCTTTCTGCGGAAACACCAACGCATATGATGTGCTCTCAGCTGGACCCTGGCCCCGGCGCAACAATAGGTGGGATGATGAGCACCGGATGTTCTGGAAGTATGTTGCCCCTTGCTCAACTTGACAAACAGTTGATTGCGCTTTTCAAAGCAAATGCCGTGCGGTATGGAACAGCTAAGGGGGAGTGGTTCCTTAACGCTGTATGTCTGTTCATTTTTATCTCTTGTCCATATCTAGGGTCGCATATAATCGTAACTTTATTTTTATCCTTTTGCTGAAGTGCGCAACAACCTTCATAGACAGTGGTCCTCCCCTCTGGAGAAGTCATCAAAACACGACAGCGCGCAAGGAAGTCTTCCGCAGGTTTCGACTTAACGAAGTTATTCGTTGGTGCAGAGGGTACTCTGGGGATCGTTACTGAAGGTAGGTTCCGTTCAATCCATGCCTACAATCCGGTCAGGCACTTAAGGCTGTTTTTTGGGCAGTTACGATTCGCCTGGCTCCTGTGTTGCCCACCACTGTAGCTGTCGTACAATTTCCTGACGTTAAGAAGGCGACAGAAGCAGTGATTGATGTCATGAATCGTGGGGTTGGTATTCGTAAGCGCTTCTTCTATTGCTTGTCTCTGATTCGACTCAATCTCAAAACCTCACGCTCAGAATGTGTCGAACTTTGTGACTCTGAATTCATGCGTGCAACAAATCTTTTTGGTGCTTCTCAACGCAAGTACCCCGAAGTCGACTCCCTCTTCTTTAAATTCCAAGGACCCACTCAAGCCTCACTCCAAGAAACAGCCCGGATAGTCAAGGAGATCGTCAAAAAGCACGGTGCCACTGGCTTCGAATTAGCACGGAGCGAAAAAGAAGCGAATGATTTATGGGCTGATAGGAAGAATGCACTTTGGTCCGGATTGGCGCTCTTGGAAGGATCTAGGGGATGGGGTACGGATGTTTGGTCAGTCTTGCCCCGTAGATGCGGGTAACACCGTTGGTGTGGTGTATCACTCATCATCCGACAGCGTCCCAGTCTCAAGGCTCCCCGATCTCGTCTACGAGACGAAACAGGAACTTAGGGAACTCGAGCTTGTGTCCACCATTGTAGGACACGTCGGTGATGGTCAATCTCTGTTTTCTCTCCCCCATTCGCTCTCTTAACGAACGCAACTGTACAATAGGCAATTTCCATGCACAGCTTCTCTTCCGGAATGACGAAGAACTAGCAATAGTACGAGAGGCTGTGCACAGAATGGTCGAACGAGCAATAAAGATGGAGGGTACATGTAAGTTCTACAACTGCCATACTCGGTTCTAGTGCCCTATGGGTCACAATCTGCATTCCCACAACATAGGCACGGGCGAGCATGGCGTTGGTATCGGCAAACGCGAATACCTGTACTCCGAACTTGGAGAGGGCACTGTAGAGCTGATGCGATCCATCAAAAAGACGATTGATCCACTAGGCTTATTCAACCCTGGAAAGGTTAGCGTCAACCAACCAAAGCTGACTTGGGATCTAATTTACACGACTATAGCTGTACCCGGATAAGAGCATGAAAATTTCAGAGAAGCATTGAATACAAGTACGAAGGGACCCTGTACTCCATAACCTGTTCAGGATCTTCCGCTGGACGTTATTTGTCAGTACATTCACAAACCTCAACTAGTACCTCTGTTTCATCCTGTGCTATCTTGTTGATCGTTTCTGTTGAGTGTATGTATTTGTACATCAATGTCCAGGAAGTAAATTTCACTGGAATTGAAGACTCGGCACATGAGTAGATATCACGATGCTCGGTTTTAAGGCAGCTAGAAGATGGTGTTAATTTTCGTCTCAATGGGCATTGCGATGACTGAACGCCAGATCACGTGATCAGCGCGCATAGAGACCGCTGTTTGACAAGTTCTTGTCAACACCGTCCAGCAATGACCAGTACGATCTTCGGAAACCCGACCTCGCAACAGCAACCAGCGACAGGAAGTAATATTTTCGGGAATACGAACTTGTCTCAACCACAACAAACGATGGGAGGTCTTTTCGGAAGTACGACTACTTCTCAACAGCCATCCACGACGGGGGGTGGCTTGTTTGGAAGTACCGCACAACCTGCGGCGGCGACGGGCGGGAGTATCTTTGGTAGCACTACCCAGCCCGCCACGACTGGGAGTATCTTCGGCAGCACAACCCAACCTGCATCTGGAGGGAGCATCCTCGGTGCCACAACCCAACCCTCAACTGGAGGAAGCATATTCAGTAGTACAGCCACCGCTCAGCCTGCCGGAGGAATATATGGCACCGCGAGCTCGCAGCAACCACAATCACAACCACAAACGACGGGGACATCGTTGTTCGGTTCCACGGCGACGCAACCCCAGCAGTCTGGTGGTCCCTTTGGAACCACAAGTGCGACCACGCAGCCTACCCCTGGTCTCTTTGGTAGCACTACGACGACCACGCCCGCACCAGGGGGTGGGCTTTTTGGGAGCACCACTTCATCCTCTTCGAACCCACTATTTGGGAATAAACCGCCTTCCAGTATATTCGGGACCCTGGCTGCTGGAACGTCCACGTCCACGGGCACGAGTACTATCGTGCCGCCAACGCTTTTCGGGCAGCCAGCTGCTAGCACCACACAACCCACTACCTCATTGTTCGGGCAGCCCGCCCAACAACAGCCACAGAAACCAGCTGGATCGCTCTTTGGGTCCGCCACTCAACCATCAACTACAGGCACTTTGTTTGGCAGTACCCTTGCCGCCTCGACCGTGGGGGCTGGGCTGGGTACGGGATCAATTTTGGGAAGTTCCACGTCGAGACCATCGCAATCGACCCTTGCCTATGCCCAGCAGCAAGATCCACAGAGCCAGTTTGTGGCATTGATGCAGAGGATCGATTCCATCGCCGAAGCTTGGAATCCAAATTCACCCCTGTGTCGCTTCCAGGTGAGCTTTGCGTGCGATACGAGAAGTGCGGAAGAAGACGAATTGATACCAATGATTTACAGCACTACTTCTATAACCTGGTTGACCCAGCCACTACAGGTCAATACGGCCGACCTGCCGACGCAACCAACGAGGCACTGTGGCAGAGAGCTGTAAGAGAAAATCCAGATCCAAGTTGGTGCGTGAACAACAGGTATCTCAGCAGCAGAACAGTCGACGCTAAGGTTGCGTGTTTCAGCATGGTACCTGTGCTAGCTGTCGGTTTCGACGCGCTAAATGCTCGTGTCGAAGCGCAGTCTGCCCAAGCGACCGCGCAACAGGAGAAGCTAAAGGTGATTTTATGATGATGAACCCTTCGTCACGGTCCTAATCTCGTTGGCCAGGAACTCAAAAAGCGATTACAGACCCTGACAGCAACTCATATGGATACCACGCTGTCCCGACTACATCGCGCTTTATCTCAACATACCCAACTGTCTCAGCGACTTCTCAGGCTAGTCCAACACTTGCACCTCCTCATTCCAGCTGTCCGTTCCTCCTCCATACGTCCTGAGGAAGAGGCGCTGCGAGTTGCGCTTGAGGAGATGGAGGAGGATCTGCGAAGACCTGGCGGAATGAGCAAAATGAGGAGCAAATTAAACGAACTATGGGCGTTGGTTGGGGCCGTTAATGCGGCTAGGGAACGCGGGAAAAAGGCTGGAAGTGAAGGTGGTGTTGAATGGACTGTTGTAGACGAGGAGGGTTTGAAGCAAATAACGCAGGTTCGCCATTTTGTACCAAACCCGAGACCCCGAGGGGCTATTGATTACTGGCTACAGATACTGTCTGACCAACAGAGCGGTCTGCAGCATCTGACGAAAATACTACGACAGGACCTCAAGGATCTTGGCGTGATCATGGGAACCAATGGAGAGCGGGAAGATGGCCATGCGGGTGCAGACATGAGGATCTCTGCTTCGCCTTCTCCACTGAATGGCTCAACGTCGACGCTGCATACGAGTACATTGCGATGACTTGGCAGATACATTTACAGTACCCAGCGGTGGTTGTATCCGTTGTACTTATGTAGTTTTGAGTTTGGGTAGCGCACGCAAGAACAAAGGGAGGCGTGTGAGGCGAGAGCCAATCCTAATCTCGACAACCTTTCGAAATCCCCAAGACGCCCCTGCATGTACATCCCATCATAACCAACCTGCACGACCACAAACGCGACATTTGCAGCGTCGGCGACCACGACACCATTAGCTTCTGTAGCGACAACTGTCACGATGCGCTACCGCACTCTCGAGATACGTTGGCACGACTCCAAACCCATATCTACCTGCGACTTTCAGCCCATCTCCTTCAAAAAAGCGCGTCCGTCTCAAGAGAAGAACTTTGCATCCCAGTCTTACAAGCTCGCGACAGGCGGAGAGGACAATCACGTTCGGGTATGTCGACTTCCCTACTTAGACACGCTCGTAGCCTCAACCATCGCGCGCTCGAACTTGCATAATAGATATGGATGGTACACCCAAACATTCTGCCTCCATCCATCGTAGAATCGGGTGACACTGTTGTCGCACCGAGACCACCACGCGTCGAGTACCTCGCGACTCTCAGCAAGCATTCTGCACCAGTCAACGTCGTGCGGTTTTCCCCCAATGGTACATGCCCATGACCTCTTGTGGATTTCTTTGCTCATGAATTCTCATGATACGTTCAGGAGAACTTATTGCTTCAGCTGGGGATGGTACGTTCTATGTCATGTGACAGCCGTCGAACGTTTCCCTTACAATTCTCTGTCATGCTCAGATGGAATGATAATCATCTGGGCCCCATCGAGTACGCCACCACCTGCGACGTACGGGAGTGACCTCAACGCCGAGGATCTACAATATGAAAAAGAATACTGGAAACCCCGCACGACATTTCGGTCAGTCTTCGATACATGCCGGCTGATGTATTCCCTCTAGTTGTGCAGGATCTAACGACGTTTTACTGGGCCCAGATGCACAACCATGCAAGTATATGATCTTGCATGGAGTCCGTCAGGGG
>JBBPLB010000067.1:0-26558 GCA_038089595.1 Bothia castanella
GAGGTGGTGGATCAAATCAGAGAACAGACCGTGTCGTCGAACAAGCAGAATCGGGTCGCTCTACAAATAATGCTCGGACTGTCATGTGTCCTGTGCGTCGTTTCCGTCCGACCACTCGTGTCTTTCTGAGCCTTGCCGCCGCAGATATGTCATATACATGCTCTCGGATCGAACGACCCCACTCTTTGTGATCTTTCCCCCGTCTCCCGAGGCTGGCCGAGCGAACACCCCGTTGGACATGAGTGGCGTCCTCGCATACATCGCCATCCTCATCCACGTCAACCTTAGCCTGATTGTGCACCCCTGGAACGTCGTCGTCGCTGGCCGCGTAATTCGGGCAATCGGGTTCATGGAGACGTTTGCATGGTCCACTGCTGCGCCACTGCTCGCCGTGTATTCAGGCCGTGCATGGCAGACGACCGTGTGGTGGTGTATCCCGGGGTTTCTGACCTATGTCGTCTATGCAGTTCATGGATGGATTCAAAAGGCGGACGAAGATGTATTGGAATTAGAGAAGCTCAAGTATAGAGCGCCAGGTGCATGAGTAACGACAGCATGTTTCTTTTTTCGCGTATCAATAGGTCATGTATTGAGTCATGGAGAACGAGGTACCGGTACTGCGTGAATCTCCCCCAGGTTTGACTAGAAAGAAAAAGGGTGCTTTCCCACTCTGACGGTCAGGGTCACAAATTAGGTTATTATTCTTGGCCTCGCACACTCACATGATTTAGCTGTGGGTACATGAATCATTCCAACTCGACTCGGATGTCGTTTGGCGCATCAGTCGCCCTCGTGTTGGACGAAACCAGGAACATGAGGGAGTTCAAGCACCAATCAGCTCGTAACAAGCACCAATTCGCCATCGACACCTGTCTGATTGCCCATGGCGTCCGGTTAGTATGGTCCATACATTCTTATCCCTGAACGTTTCCCGTACCCTGTCATGATCCGAGTCAAGTTGGTAACGGGGATGACAGCACAGGTTATCTGGTGGACGCAATCTATCCGCCCAATCCAATACCAACCTTGACGGGCCTCCTGACGGCCCTCCGTGGCAAGGTGCGCCGGTGGTGTAACCCGTGTATCCACTGTATAACGGTCGGCGCGACGGGTAGAGCCCGCTATTCAAAGACGTCCTGCTGTGGCATCACACCCCTACCCTGCAATCCTTTTTCGTCCACGCGCCCCTCTTGCGCGAAAAACTCGGAGCCGAAGAGCCCGAGTGTCTCTTTATCAAACTCGACAGGTGCTTGTCTGTTGTAAGCAGGCACAGTTGCCATCCCATGTCTTCTGGCGTGTCCCTAACCTGTGCCTCAGTCGAAAGAGCCTCCGGGTAGACTCCGCGAGGCTCTGCGTGACATGAGAGTTCTGATGGAGTCTCCTGACGCGCCGTCGCTCTCATTGTCGGATACGTTTTCGGAAGAGATCCTGATTCCACTTGCGGCAATTGTGGTCGACTATCCTGTGGCATATTTTCCGGCGTGTTCGACGCCGTCGTTTCTGGAAGGAGAGACGCTGGACGTTTATACGGTCTCTTTCAGAAGGACAACGGCTTCCGATTCTACCTTGGGTCTTGAGAAAGAACACGTCTTGTTGAAGTTTTCTTGCCCACAGACTCTCGTCACCAGTCACCCAGAATTGTCACCAGGTGCAATGATCGAAAAACTTATAGCCAAATTTACGGCTAGTCTCGAGCGTATAGGAATGCGTGTTTTTGTCACTTATCGCACGGAGACCCTCGACAGAGTAGCATTATGAGATACGAGTCAACAAAAATAGTTAGTCTACATCCACATTGATAATTTTGATATCTTCAAATGGCTTATCCACCTTGTTTACCTTGACGTTTTCAATCGCATGAACTACCTCAAGCCCTGAAAAGACACGTCCAAATATCGTGTGTTTCTTGTCCAGCCACGGCGTTGCCGTTGTCGTAATAAAAAATTGCGACCCGTTCGTGTTCGAACCTGCATTGGCCATGCTGACGGTGTACGGGCTGAATGCAGTGTTAGCAAACGACGCGGTCCATGTATGCGTCACTAAACGCACCGATCGTGTCCGAGGTCGTCCGAGAACTCATCTTCGAAGTCTCTCCCCCAAATAGATGTGCCTCCTGTTCCATCCGCCAACGGGTCTCCCGTTTGGATCATAAACTTTGCAATGACACGGTGGAATATAATGCCCTCGAAATACCCGCTTCTTGCGTGGCCCACAAAGTTCTCAACGGCCTTGGGTGCTTGGTCGGGGAACAGCCTCATGTGGATATCTCCCATCGACGTGTGAATGACGGCAGAGTTGGCGAGCGGCGATGGACCGCCTTTGTTAGCTGCACTGGCGGTTGCGATGGACTGTTCTTCGCGAGTCGGCTTCTCATTGAAGACGTCTCGATCGTTAAGCTTGCTATCCCTGAGGAGAACGATCAATTCCGTCGCCACGGTGCGATATTCTTTCAACATACTCGGGCTCTGAACGTGTGAAGAGATAGAACCTCTGGCGTTTGTAGCCTGTGCAGAAGAGGGTTGGGTCACGGCTGGCTTTATTAGCTAGGATGGGATTTGCAGATGCAGCCATGGCCAACGTTGTGAGACCCTTCTTTGCAGGTGCTCCTTGGTATATGGCGAGGTTCAGCCATCGGACAGTCTCGTCCTTTCCCAACAATCTAGCGACACGATTCGTCACCAGGTTTACCACTAAACGGCAACGTTAAGCATTCGGGGCTAGAACCCAATAGGGACAAACCTTTAATTCCCAGCAAGGTCGGGTAGATGATAAACGCCCCACTCTCATCCCATATGACATTGTTCCACATCCCTGGTATCCGTCCGTCTGGACCGGGCGTCTCGAGTTCACGTTCCACTGCAAGGCGTCGACCAAACTCCATGTCCTCTACCTTGTATACGGCCGTGCCTGCTTGTTGCATTTCTTGGATCGCGGTAAGAGATTCATCGTATTTCCGAGTTAGCTTCCCGGAGAGGAATGAAAATATGCGGACCTGCCGGTCTGGCAGAGAGAACGTCACAAATGAGTTGGAATCGGGGGAGAGCGTGATGCACGTTGGTATTGATTTCGCCTAAGCTGCATGAGCTATCAAGCTTTGTCTTCTATTGAACGTACACATACCTTTTTAAATTCATATAAATCAGTTGAGCTCTTGAATGACCACATGCCAGGTACATTCTTTGGCAGGTCAAAGGGTTCGATGGGTTGCCAAAATTCGACGAATCCATTCTCATCCGCAGAGATAACCGTGTCATATCGGTCGCTGTACTGAAGAGCTTTGAATATTTTAACCAGGATCCAACGGGACGGACTCACAGCCATTAGATGAACAGGTGAACGGTGCAGTTTGTCGATCGAGACAAGAGGTTTATCGTCACCTCTGCCATCGTATATCCTAATAACACCAGTGCTTTGCTCTGAGCTGCGACCAACGAGTAAGCAACATAACGACACGAGAAAACTATGAACGGCCCACATTGCTAGCAGCCCTTGAGCTTGTCCACGTTTGTGCACCCAGCAGCACGCATGTGGAACGAAGCCAAGCTTGAGCATGTTTATCATGTCTTCGCTAGTGTCAGTTCAAACACCTCCATCCGAGCGAAGCGCGCGTACCAAAGTTGACGACATCGAACACCTTTGCCGACCCATCCTCCGAAATGCTGGCAAACAACTGACCGTCCGCGCTCACTGAGACACCTACAATAGGTGATGCGTGCGCTCGAAAGTGCTTTACGAATTCGATGCCCGTTTCCTGCTTCTTCCACAATTTCAAGTGACCGTCGATGGATGTGGTAATGAGGAAATCAGTCCTGCAACAAGCGTGAGCGTACTTGGTAAGCTGTGTGTCCTAGAGACGTACTTGGTCATGACGCAGAAGCTCAGCGCGTCCCGGTGCATAAAAGACTGGTAATACTGGTCCGCGTTTGGAAGATGCTCGAGGTATAGCTTTTCATGAGGAAGGACTAATTCACGGAAGAGTATGGTCAAGAATGTATCCAGAGCAGGAGTGGCACACTCACCTTTCCTCTTCTTCTTCACGGCTCCATTCGCGTCTGATGGCATGGGCATTGGCCCAATGTCCTCGTCACTTTGGTCGTCATATGTAGCTGCGTCTGCGGCGGGTGTACCGTTCTTCTCGTCCCGCTCTCGCTTTCCTAGCACGGTCGCCTCGTTTTCTGAATCCGACATTGTGCAAGTGATATTGGTGAACCAAGTTCAATGAACGCCAGCTTCCCCAGTCAAAGGTTCCGTCACGTGATCCCGTAATAATAGTCCTATTAGGTAGATGTACACCAGATCCTAAGCTACATAACGGTGCAGTCCTTGTCCGTCTTGGACGACGCCTCCTTGGCGCGCTGTGCTTCCTCCTTCGCCAGTAACAGCTTCTCCTGCTCTGTCAAAAGCTGAGGCTGCGTCAGCACTTTTGCGAAACACTCCTTGAATACCAAACGTACCCCCTTCTTCGCTCGTTCCAACATGGCTTTCCTCCTGCTCTCTCTTTCCGCCTTGGCACGTCTAAAGATGTGCCAATATAGAAGAGTACATTATGCCGTGGCAAAAATAGATGGGGGGACGAATGACCAAGGATCCAATGTTTGCGCGATATGCAAGTTTGACCGTGTTCGACGATCGATGGGGGATGGTTTCGGTTCCGTAGTTGGCGATGACGGTGGCGATGGTGGTGACAGTAACGTGGATTTGGATGTGGACGTGGAGGAGGAAAGAGTACTGACGGGTTATGAGTGTTTACTGAGCGAGGTGGCCGAGACATGACTCACCGATCAGTCTTTGAGAAGGGATTACTCAAGCCAGTAATGTTCGAAGAGACGGTAGTTTCAGACAATGGAGGCAGAGGACGGGCGCGAGAACTGGATGCATTCGATGTCTGTATAGTGAAAGTCTTTGCGAAGAGATTGGAACCCGCTGATGATGATGTGCTTTGCGACTTGGCAGACGAGGATGAGCTTG
Source organism: Bothia castanella (assembly GCA_038089595.1). Taxonomy (NCBI): domain Eukaryota; kingdom Fungi; phylum Basidiomycota; class Agaricomycetes; order Boletales; family Boletaceae; genus Bothia; species Bothia castanella. The sequence goes on from JBBPLB010000067.1 coordinate 4,969, forward strand.
ATGCAAGACTCGAGCAGCCGTGGTCCTTTGGGAAGCGATGCTGAGGACAATACTGCTTCTTGCAGGCCTGCGTTCCGCGTCAGGACGTACTAGGACGAGAGAGCAGAGCAAGACTCGCATTGCAAGCAATCGGCGCATAGAGAACCTTTCCACATTTGCCTCGTGCACAAACGGGCTGAGACCTGGTCCTGCCAGATTTCCCCGTCATGACACTACACTCCGTACTGATATGACGTTCCATGCGGATGTTGGGATCTTCTCCAGGGGGTATAGCGACAGGTGTATTGCATAGTGGGCCTAGGATGTGCGTGAGCAGATGAACAGACGGTTGAATAAGTAACGTACAGCTTGGAGCAACGCGATTGTGCTTGCTTTCATCGTATTGTGGGCAGTGATGTGCTGTGACGAGGAAGTGCTCTCCGCAGAAACTCTTTGAACAGTGCTGGCACTTGAATGGGAGAAAGTCGACGAGCAGACAAGAAGACTCGGAGCACTGCTGCCCGATGGACAAGAGCTGAGCGTCCTGTTCAGCGTTCAATGCCATGATATGATGGTAAGGAGACAAGCGCGGAGACGAGGCTTATAAAGTCGGGAACGCGCGTCCCGACGCGCAAGCGCAGAGCTGTGTTAGCTGAGCAGTCTCCAGCACATTCTTTCGACGATGCTCATCGTCTCGTTTGTAAGTACATCAGATTAGCCATCAGACCGCTGACATATCATTCTCGACATCAGGCCAGGCATGGAGAGTCTCTCGATAACCTCGTACGTGAGCGTCATCGTCGCTGCATCGTACTCGACACTCATCTTCATGTACAGAATTCGGTCTGGGCGGGTCACAAGGATGCAGAACTGAGCGAACTCGGTGAGTAGCACCCACGGAATACCTGCAGTTGACCAATCCAGCTATAAGGAGTACGAGTGAGTGATGCACTAGACTTCTTCTTTCCGCTCATTCCTGATCGCAACACCCATAGCAAGCCAGGGCACTCGGTGAGGCCTATGCCAATACCCGTCTCGATGCGATCATCACTTCAGACCTCAAGCGTGCCCATGCGACGGCCTTGGCTCTCCTCGATGGCCAACCCGAACCAAAGCCATCCTTCAAAGTCGATCGTGACCTCCGAGAACAAAACTTTGGCGACGCTGAAGGCAATTCGTGGATGATGCGTCGGATTCCCGGTAAATCCCTTGACGATCATTTCAAGGATGGTCAATACCCAATCTTGTTCAACCGCGATGAGAAATTCCCCAGCGGCGAGAGTTTGAATGACCTTGCTGCACGGGTGGAGCGCTCCATCAACGATCTTGTATTGAAACCCTACCTCTCTCGTGCCATCTCGTCGGATGTTGAAGACGTGCATGTTGCAGTGGTCAGCCATGGTCTCAGCATCAGTGAAATGATACCTGCGCTGCTCAAGCGAAACGACGGCGGCGCGCCGACCAAGGATTACAGAGGCTTGATGAATACCGCTTGGACCAGAGTCACTGTGCAAGTCAAGGTAATGTTTGTTCCCCTCGACTAGGGTGTTTGCGTTCAACCGATGTATGCAGCCTGGCGCGCAAGTGCCACAAATAACCAACGAGCTCGAGAACCTACCCCCGCTAATCATCACAGTGACCGACGTGAACCGACACGAGCACATCACTAACGTTGTGAGTAGCCATTGTCGCAGCGCTGTCCACCTTTTCTAAGGTTGCGTCTCAAGAAGCGTCGGAAGGGCATTGTTGAATATGACCCCAAACAACGTAGCATTCGCGAATTCTTTGGAGGAGGTGGCGCGAAGAAGCCCATCGAGGCGCTAGAACACGCGGAAAGCAACGCGATGGACGAGGTAGGGGTGGAAGAGCGCAATTAATCCATAGATGTAGACCTTTCGGGTGCAGTATGGAGGGTTTGCTTCTAACTGTAGGTTACATGTAGGAGAGTCTGATACGGAGATGAAGAAATTTCAATGACACGATTTAGTGGAATAGCTGACCTATATATGAGCGCTCAGGCATACGGAAGCAGTTTTTTCAGGGTTACAGTCTGCGACTGGCTAGAGTATGCCGTCTGAGCAAGGTTGTTTTTCCGTGCGGGTCTCTTAGACACATTCTTGTGTGAATGATTGGCATGAGCCTGGCACGGCGAAAAATGGTTAGTTGATGGGATGGACTGACACGAAACACGGACTCGTTTGAACTTTCCGCTAGCGATTGCACGCCATCTCTTTTTCGCGCCGCTGTGGGTCTTTAGCTTTGGAAAGCTGGCGATTGCAGACGTGGAGAACGAGCGGACGAACGAAAAGAACATGGACAAGAGGGATCACGTGCCCTACAGCCGTCTGTCGGCGCAGTGAGCGAGTCCCAAGTTGACAATTAGCCATGACGGACCCTCAGGACGATGCAGATCGCGTACGCTCTCTCTCAACCGCTCTTGGTGCTGATCTTCATTAGCCCACCAGATCCGCGCAAAGCGTCTTGCAAGGCTGCAGGTCACATCACCATCAAGTACACCATCGCCCGACTCATCAACTCCGCCGTCGACCTCAGCCGCACCCAAGCCGAAACCAGCCAAGCCAATCACCACGACCGTCCAGCAGCCACAGACACCATCCGTGCCACTCAAGAGGAAATCGATCCCAGTCACAAAGGTTGATATACAAACATGGGAAGACGAGACCCTGACTCAGATTTTCAAAGTCACAGTCAAGGTACTGGAAGTGGAGCAGCTCATCGTGTCAGACATCTCACAACAGGTAGCGTTCGGTAGCGGAATGCAGCAACTACGAGATCGTGTGGCTCAAGAGCCTTGAGGCTGAACTTGCTTCGGAGGGATACCGTGAGCAGCGTTTACCTGCAGCCTTATACAACTCAACCGAGACATGTTAACAGTCTCGACAATGAACCTCTCCGGCGACATTGCCGATCGCCTTCTTATATCTCGATTAGAGCTAGACTCTCAGGCAACGTCGTGAGTTCAGTCGGCGCGTCCATTTTATCTGTTACAAAGCCTCGTCCAGGGATGACTTGGATTATGCTCCCATGCTTGCATCCCTCCCACCCCAAATGACAGCGTTTGAATACTTGGTCGGTTGCTGGAAACGCCTCAATAGCGCAAAGGCGATCCTCGTTAAGAAGGTTGTAACAGCCCACGGCATGAGCACGAAAGCTCATACGCCGCTCCACAGAGTCCAGTCAACGAGATCCAACAAGCGTTCGCTCTCCTCGAAAAGATTCGAAATCTCGTTATCAGTTATGCCGGTCTCACTCTGCAAGAACCAGAAATGTTCCCTCAACCCACAGGGTCCGTATAAATCCGTGTTTTGCGCGTCTCCACTCTTATGTCCACTACAGGCGAGAACTCGGTCCATCTGAGCTCGCTGGCTCGCTGTTGTCCCTGTCTGCTCTGTCCACGCCTCTCACAACTGTATCCTCCCCAAACAATGTCCTTTCTCCAACAGAAGTAGAGCCCTTCCTTCAGGATCTTGCTCGGCGTTTCGAACCAGACAACGAGCTTGACGGCGTGATTGGACCAGTCATACGACAGCTGTTGTTTCACCCGTCTCTCTTCAGACCCGAGGGCTTGGCAGGAGGCGACTCTTCCTGGCGCGGCGTAGTTGGTGGCGTGGAAGCACTTGTCTCCATCAAGAGCATAGCAGTTGTGTTTACTAGACTGGACGAGTGGAATCCATCGCATGCTACGGCGTCTACATTTGAGACCGTATCGTTGATGGGTCCCTTGTGTCGACTTGGGGTATTCAGCAGGGAATGGGTAAGATAAAACACCTGCTTGTGTCGAGTTCAGCCATGACAGTCTCTGCAGCCTGCCATTGCGCAGACGTACTTCTCTGAGCCAACCAAACGTTTACGGAATGACGTCGAGTCCTCGACCGCGAGCCTCAGGGGCACAGTGAAGAGCCTGCAGGTGAGCAGGTCATGTCAAGCTCACTGTTGAATATGTCACTCATTTATTCACAGTCATCACTCTTCCAGATGTTCAACACTCTGGTACGGGCATCCCCAGAGTCCAGGGAAGCGGTGCTAGAGTACTTCGCTACCGTGGTTAAACTAAACATCAGGCGAGCCGGGATGCAGGTACTTGGCACGTTCAGACTTTCCTGCGACACTTTTGCCTATGATTTTTAGGTGGATCCACAAACGGTTGCAAGCGACAGCTTTATGGTCAACTTGCAGAACGTACTTCTTCGCTTTGCAGAGCCTTTCATCGATGCCCGATACTCCAAGGTCTGTCATACTCTTTTTGGTGAATCTTATTCCTGACGACCCTGCCAGATGGATCGCATTGATCCGCTGTACTTTGCTGTCTCGGATCGTATTGATGTGAGTGAAGAGACACGCATCAAGGCCACGTCAGAAGAGGCGGCACAATGGGCAGAAACAAACAAAGGCAATGGTGAGCTGCTTAATCTCGGATATCAAGTACATAGCGCTTTACCCATGGGATAGTTGCAACACCAACCTTCATATCTGAAATTTTCTATCTCTGCAATGCCATGGGTCATTATGGCTACCTTAGAACTGCGCAGACATACGACGACTTCGCCAAGCATAACGATGAACTACAACGTCACCACGATATGATCAATGGCGATGGCTCTTGGATAGGTGTTAGTTGTATTCGTTCCTCGGTCTGTTTTGTATTTATGCGCTTTCCAGAGTGCCTTCCACGCCAGGACGGAAGCAGCACTCAATCAAGTGAAGGTGCGCATATTGGGTCTAAGGGATCCGACATTTACCGTGATCCATGACGCAGGCAGAGATGGCGAAGATCCAAGCGCATCAGTTTGCGTTCCGCGTGCAGTTGCTCGAGCCTGACTTTGTTCTCCAATATATCGGTTTTACTAATTTTGTCTCGACTTGGTTGATACGAGGAGCTGAACCGAAGGGACTACATCCAACTCCCCCGATTGAGTACGTTTGTTTCAGATCACCGGTATATCTTGCTAAGCGTTTGATAGATTACCACTTCCCCAGGATGTTCCCATGTCATTCAGGGTGCTTCCAGAGTATATCTTGGAAGACGTGGTAGAGTTCTTCCTTTTCATCACCCGGTATGCTGTCCTCCGACACTCCCGACACATATTTATGAACGTTCTTCAGCCACTCACCAGACAGCCTGGATTTGTCCGGAAAAGACGAATTGCTCGTGTTCGCTCTCACTTTCTTGACATCAACATGGTACATCAAAAACCCTTTCTTGAAGGCCAAGATTAACGAGGTATGCACATGAAATTGACCTTGTGGTCAATGCTAATATTCTCGTAGGCGGTATTTTACGGTGTCCTACAATACGGAAATGAACGAAATGGGATTTTGGGCGGAACGCTGAACAGCCATCCTTTGGCGCTGAAACACCTGATCCCAGCGTTGACACACTTTTATATCGGTGAGGACACTCTGACTTCTGACTTCTGTGCATCCAGTACGACTCTGAGACGGCCATTCCAAATAGAGGTTGAACAGACAGGTGCAAGCTCACAATTCTACGATAAATTTAGTGAGTATTCGTCTCGTTGTTACGAGGATTCTTTCAAATCGTGATGAATACCCTAGATGCCAGGCAAGTTCTGAGTCTACCGCTGATATAATTGGTCTGACGGACCCTGAAGGAGGAACATCGCATACATCCTCAAAACAGTCTGGAGTAATCCCGTTCACAGGCAAGCACTCAATGCGGAGGCCCTGTAAGCATTACATGTTGTTGCAATGAGCCCATGTTCATGAGCGTTTGACAGGAACGTCGAAAAATTTGTTCGCTTCGTTAATTTGATGATCAACGACGTCACATACCTCATGGACGAGTCCCTCAGCGAACTGACGCAGATTCACAATATCCAAACAGAGATGCGCGACCAAGCGGCTTGGGCAGCGCGCCCTGCTCAGTACCGGCGTGAACGCGAGGGTACACTCCGTGGGCTCGAACGTCACGCATCCAGTTATACCACCCTTGGAAAATCGACCGTGGGGTTACTCAGGGACTTTACTGCCGAGACAAAGGCGCCGTTTATGATGCCCGAAATCGTGGACAAGCTTGCTGCCATGTTGGACTACAACCTTGAGGCACTCGTCGGCCCCAAGTGCGGAGAGCTACGCGTCAAGGAACCGGAAAAGTACCACTTTGATCCCAGGCAGTTGCTCAGCGACATTCTGCAAGTTTATCTAAACTTGAGCAGTCGGGACGAGTTTGCACGTGCGGTCGCCAATGACGGACGCAGCTACAAGAAGGAGCTATTTGACATGGCTATCGAGCGCGCCAGGCGGATCGCTTTGAAGACGGAGCCCGAGCTCGAAGAGATCCGTTTATTCGTTGTCAAGGTCGAAAGGGCGAAAGCAGTGATCGAGGCCGAGGAAGATTTGGGGGAGATTCCCGATGAGTTCTTGGGTAGGCTCTCGTTATTGCAATGCACCTCCAGAACTCAGCCACATCGCGATCGTAGACCCACTGATGTTCACGTTGATGCGCGACCCGGTCATTCTGCCATCTTCCCGGGTAATTATTGACCGTGGTACGATCAAATCGCACCTCTTGTCTGACTCCAAGGATCCATTCAACCGATCCCCACTCTCAATCAATGAGGTCGTTTCAAGTAAGCCATCTTAGTCTCTTTCTGCGCCGTGTTAACTTGGGCATATAGATTCAGAGCTGAAAGCAAAGATAGATGCCTTCGTTGCTGAGCGACGCAGCCAGAGAGCCGCATCTCAGAAGCTTCCAGAAGATGTAGACGTGGTAATGGACTGATACGAGCACCTTTGATCGGGATGTACTGCTGGTGTCTATTCGATCTGCTGTGTAAATAAATAAAGTCAACGCAATCAATGTACATAGCGTGTTACAACAGTTAGCATGATCAAGGCAGCGCAAAACTCTACTTTTTTCTCTTCTTGCCTCCGCCGCGACCCAGGCTTGTTGAGCCTGCTCTGGCTCTTCCCGCCGCTCCTCCCCTCCCTGGTTTCGACATCCGACCACCGCGCCCGACTTTTGGTTGCACTGATGCTGAAAAATTGTCATGATCATTCCGAAAACGAATGCCCACCACAAACCTGACGCCTCCTGTACCTCTGGCTCATCCTCATAGTCCGTCCCTGCATCCGTCCCCGTCACGACGCTGTCCCGCGGCGTAAACGCCGCTTCGTCCCCGCTCTCCTGCGTCAACGCACTGCTATCGCTGTCCCCCCCAACAAGCCCCGCCATATCCGCCTTGTTCTTGTTCCGCTTCGGCGCCTTGTTCTTGCGCGTCTTGCTCACCTGGCGGGGGGACGGCGCGGGCGTCGATGAGGGAATGGAGGCCGTCGCGCGGACACGCCGTGCCGCGACGAGTGCCTCGAACGTCTCGTCCGTCGGGAGGGCGAATTCGTCGCGGAAATACGGATGGCGGGAGAGGTTCTCCGAGGGGGAAGGGGAGCGGATGACTTGGGGGTACGGACCGCACGGGTCGAACGCGTCTGTTTCCTGTGGACCGTCAGTGCTTTTCGCGCCGCGGGGGTGGGTATGGGTCATACTGCATTCTCTAGCGCCTCGAGGTCGTAGCACGTTCTCAGTTTGGCCCAGATGTACTCCACGGGGATGATGCGCCCAGTGTCATTGTGGATGGCATTGCGGATGGCGAGGACGTGAAAGTGCTTGTGTGTACCGACCGGACGTGCTCGCATCACGGAGCGGAAAAATGAGATTTCGCCCTCGACGCTATCGAGAAATTCTTCTGGTGTCTGGTTATCCATTGGGATGACTATGGTGAGGGGAACATTCGGTGGTGTTTGTTTGAGAGTAGTACTAGAACAACATGCATTGCTAAACAACAGTGATCCACAAAAAGCGCTCTAGCAGTGACTGGGTATCAAACTATCTTTTAAACAGCAGTAAGGAATGAACAACAGTCGAGTGAAGGAATGTTTCATTAAGTTGGATGATTAACTGCGCCGTGTCTACCAAGATGCCCACTGCTCAAACAACGTGATGCTTGTTCATGTCCATTTGCAATGCAAGAAAATGAGGGAGAGCGGGATGCGAGATCCCTGGTGTTAACCGAGCTATGCGGTCTACTACGACAAGATACTTTGCTTGTCATCTTGGTGCGAAAATGGCGACGAGGACAATGAACGGAACGTATGTAAACAATGACACAACTGCCATCACACGGCATCGGAAGCGCCATGTCCTTGCGTCTGTCACGAAAATTGTTGGACACCAAGGCGCTAGAAGGGAAGGAAAGGCTTACCATGTTCTATCTGAGGGTCATCGATAGGTACACCCTTTTCGGCATCGACGTCTCCAGCAATTCTCGTCGTCGGGACACGAAGGAAAAGCCCAGCTATCCACCATACAGGGAATAACAAGAAACCAAGGAAAAAGCACCACGCTTGTAGTGATGAACCTGGTTCGTCTTCTGTCGTAAATCGAAGCGTCCATGGCGTGTCGTTAGGCTTCTTCGGAGGCTTGCGTGGATCCCGCATATGGAACTTGGCTGACCTACTGATGGATGGTGCATGTGGTGATACGTATGCGCTTATGGGGATCGAGACTTGGGACATGGATTGGTGTCGTTCGTGCTTTCTGGTTGTACTAGGAGTAGGAGGTTGACGGGAACGAGTGGATGCAGCACGCGAAGGTGTGCGGGATGGAGCAATACGAGCGCCGGTACCACTGGAGAGAGACGCGAAATGGTGATTGCGACTTCCGGACTGGGGTGTCTCTTGCACGGACGGTGGTCGCGAATGCACAGGAGTGGCGAATGGCGACGTTGACGACAGACGCGCGCGCTTGCGGTGGTACGACGACGGGGCGTGCGAGGAATTCGAGATCCGTTGACCTTTGTTTCAGTATTGAGCACGGGCTGATAGAGCGGTCTCAGTCGTAACCAAAATGAATAGCACTCACTTCGGGTTTCAGTCGGAAGGAGAAATGTTGCGCGTTGTCCTTCCTTCTTGTGTTCTGGGGGAGTCACGTCTAAGTTGTCCTCTGCTTTGCGCTTCCCTCTGCTCTTATCACTCAGGTGCCTAGGCGCAGGCGTGGGGGTGGATGGTTCTCCTCCCTGCACATAGGAGGACATGGGGGTATTGGTGGGGGAGACGCGACCAGAGAGGAGCGACTGGGATGGTGTGGGAGCAGAGGAAAGGTGGTGTGATGCTCGAGGCGCTTCCGACAAGGTTGGGGTAGGGTCGCTTAATCCCGAAGAGGTATAGGCGGCGCCACTGGCCCCGTTGTTCAAGACTCCGCGCGCTTCAATGGCGGATAAGCTGCGCTTCACCTCGGCCATTGTCGTGTATCTTCCTGGCCGCTCGCTGCCTCTGCGTTGTCCAAGATTAAATTGAAGAGAGCGTGATCTGGGAGGGGTTATTTCCCGGCCGTCTGGACGAGGCCCGCGTATTAAATCATTTGATGGTATGAAATATGTGGGGTTTGGCTGACCTTGGGGCGTCGCTGACGCACTGAACGGTGAAGGGGAGTTTGGTCGCGATGGATGAGGGAAAGGTAAAAATGATGGTGACAAGGCAGCTTGATCGGGCCTGTGAACGGGGTCCGCGCTTCTGCCACGTGCTTGGCGCTGGCGTTTTCCCGAGGACCCCGGAATACTGTCGGGACCGGAAGTTTCATGAAGGCCGCCTAAAGACAGCCTGAGGATCTCTCGCGACACCTCCGCAGGCCACGCTTGATTCGCATCCGGCGAGTTCACGCCCACTGTAGCTTGGTAGGAACTCCAGTCTGCACTCGTCCGTCGCTGCCGTGTGCCTCCCGAAATCGTCCTCGCACGTCGACGTGCAGCGGGGCCATCAGGGGGCCGGGACTCGTGTTGCTCTGCCATCGTCGTGCTGTTGAAAGCCTGCTTCGCCTGCGAAAGACTCGAGTGATGTCTAACCGAACGTCCGAGCTTGAATGACAACGAGGCGAATAAATCGTCCTTGCGTGGGGGACGGTTTGTTGGTAATGTGTTGGAACGGTCGCGAAATGCGGACAAGGTGGGTTGGTCGGTAGATGTGGACTTTCTACGCGAAGAGAGCACAGCTGCCAACTCTGGATGGTCAAGGGGAGGGAGAGGAGGCGGTGAGGAAGGGTGTGCAATGGATAAATCTACAGTGTTCTCAGGGGGCGTTGGATGGCCAAATGTGTGAGGAGAGTCAAAGGCTAGCTCTCGATTTACAGGAGTTGTGAGATTCGTGAAAGAAGCCGTTGCGAGGGCTGTTGCTGAGGCTGTATAAGAAGTTCTCTGTGGCGTTCGCGGATTCCGTTTGGATGACATCGTATTTGTCGGAGATGAGCGTTTGCTACTGAATCGCATGTCGGGTGATTGTCGAGGAGATATTATGCTTGGACTCGACTGTCTTTCATGCTGGCTGGTAGAAGGTTGTGAAGGGTTAGTGACACGGCTCAGAGTGAATGTGGACGGGGTGCTGTCTGCACTGAGGTGCTTGTTGTCTCTCGTGGGAGAGGGAGAATACGAGTTCCTCTTGGGAGGAGAAGTGCGTCCAGAAGGGCTGGAGACATCTGGAACTCGGTGTTCGCGTTTCCTTCCAAACGTCGACCATTCACCACCGGCTGCAATTTTGGAGATGCGGCTGATGGTGAGCTTCGACTGGGTTCGTGGTGGGATGTCCACGGACGAGCCCGGGGGCAACTCGCTGCGTTCCGAGAGAGGCTCGGACGGAGTATCTGTATGTCTGGGGCGGGAACGGGCATTGCTACTGCTATCTGCAGAGGGCAATCGAGTGCTCGGAGTGAGACCATGAGGCAGGGTAGGCTGGGCTTCGGCATCCAGGAGCGAGTTTGGATCCTGGAGAATCTTGCGATCGATCTGCAACGGCTGCGGAGGGTGCTCGTGCTGGAGCTGCGGCGTGGTGTCCTGCACGGGTGGCTCCGGTGTGGGTTGACGACGTGCGGGACGGCGGAGACGTGAGAGGACGGAATTGAGCTCCCAGGGCATGGCACTTGGAGAACGTGAGCTCGGAGGGGGATACTGAGAAACTGAACTGACCTTTGTTGAGCGGTGAGCGATGCAGCATCGCGCAGAGGCCGAGTGAGCCTCTGACTAGTGGTCGAGAGCAGACACGGGTAGACTATACTCGACCTCTCCTTTGGGGGTCGCAAATACTAACACATCACCGCTCTGCTCAACAACACGCTCAACGTCGCCCACCATGGACCGACTAGACGCTCTCGCAAGCACCATCTCAAACATGACCGTCTACGATATAAAGGCCATGTACAACCAGGTAAATTACACAGACCAAACATCCTTGCTTCCGCTCACCTCCCATAGGCAAAGAATGCCGTCCTCAACATTAGCGAGATGGAAGCCAAAGTCAAAGAGGCAACCAACGACGAACCCTGGTGCGCTCGTCCCCTTCTCTGAGACTCTCCTCGTCACACCCGTGTCTCCAGGGGTGCAAGTTCGACCTTGATGCAGGAGATCGCTCAAGGGTAAGACCAGTATCCCTCTCCTCGTTCTAGACTGCTGACCCCAGTACAAGGACATTCAACTTGTGAGTCTATGGCGTCGTCCAAGCCTCAGACATTCTTATCTGCTCGCAGCCAAACCTTCAACGAAATCATGCCTTGCATTTATGGTCGATTCATGGAAAAGGAAGCTCGGCAGTGGCGACAAATCTACAAGGTATCCTGTCTTGCAATACGGATGCACGATCGCCCACGATTTCATCCCAGGCTTTGCAACTGCTCGAGTATCTCGTCAAGCACGGCAGTGAGCGCGTTGTCGATGACGCGCGCTCGCACATCTCTACCCTGAAGATGCTTAGAAATTTCCATTACATAGATGACAAGGGCAAGGACGAGGGCCAGAATGGTGTGTCTCTCCCCTCTCCCCTCACCCCTGCTTAATCATGCATTTTATTTCCACCAGTTCGCAATCGCGCTCGTGAATTGGTCGAACTTCTCTCGGACGTGGAAACCATTCGTACCGAGAGACGTAAAGCAAAGGTTAATCGTGGGAAATACAGTGGTACTGGTAATGATCCAATGAGCTTCACCTCTGGAGGCGGTCGCTACGGTGGCTTTGGTAGTGACAGTCTAGGCGGTAGCAGCGGATACTATGGCGATAGAATGAGCGGAAGAGACGGTAAACGGTAAACCTTCTCATCCTGACCACAGCTGATCCGCGTCGTTAGATTATTATGGCGGAAGCTCAGGTGGCTTCAAGGATAGCACTGGTCGGCGAGATTTCGAAGAGTACACTGCTGGAGATGACGAGACCGTTGTCCGAAGATCCAACTCCGTCTCCCGGAGTAATGTCCCTTCCCGCTTTGCAACCATTGGCTCCTCTTTACGCACGCAGACCGCGTCTGCTCCAGTTACTCCACAGCAAAAGGAACCAGAGGTCGATCTGCTTGGTGGCTTTGATGATGCGCCTGCCACTGCACCGCCCACGGCCAGCCAAAACAAGGCATTGCCTTCCCTGACTGGATTTGATGGTCAGATCCTTGCCTCGAGTATCCCCGCTTCTACATGCTGACATGTCGACAGACGACGACTTTGCAGATTTCCAAGCCGCACCTTCTTCTCCAGCTTCGCCACCCGCGGCTCGACCGACCCTGATGGAGATGCTGAATACCTCACCACCATCCAACCGCACTCTCCCATCTACCGTCAACCCGACGCCGGCGTCACAAGCTCAGAGAGTAACCTCACCGCTGGGCCCGCTCTCCCCCACCACGAACACCAGGCAATCCCGGGCGTTCGGTGCCACGATATCCCCTACGCCAGCGCAAAATGCCCTCTGGACGTCGTCGCAGCCGCTCTCGCCCGCATCTACTTCCACGCCTGTCACTCGGGTGTCTATGCCAAGCAAGGCACCGGCCTCGGGAGCCGCGCCGCCTGGGCCTGCCAAAGGCCTGTCTGGCTTCGAGGACCTGTGGTCCATGTCCCTCGGTGGCGCGTCGTCCAGCACCACGTCCAGAACCACGACTGCCGGCAAATCGATCAAGGATCTCGAAAAGGAAAGGGCACAGGCGAGTATCTGGGCGTCCTCTCAAAAGCCAGGCGGTGCGACGGGCGCTGCACAGGGCATGGGTCTGGGAGGTGCGTTTGGGAATTTCGCGCCTGCCAAGGCGGGCGAGACGACGGGAGGTGGAGACGACTTGTTACTTTGAGCACATCTTACTCGTGGCCCATTTAGAGTTATTTAGACGGCCAGTTCCGGTTTACCATGGCGGCCTTTGAAAAAGTCATGCTCAATAATTAAATATAATTGTCCACAGCCTGGAAAGAATCGCATTGTGCAGAGAGGTGATGACGGGAATGAGTGAGCGAATTAAGAGGTACAGATACAATCATCGTTCACTTCAAAAACACTGGCAATGAAGCAGGGGAAAACGTTAGAATAAGAAATTCGATGGGTGGAGCGCGGTGATTCTGCCACCAAACGAGAAAAGATGGCCGCAAAACGAAGACAATGATTGTGAGAAAGAGGTACAACCTAGTGGTACATCTCAAATGCCCGCCATTTGCATCCTGGGTTGGCCGGGTTGATTCGATACTTGTGACCCTATCGCACCTGGGGCTTGTTGTCCTTGCGTAGCCTGCACGGCTTGGTTAAGCACTAGCCCTGGCCCCATGACGAATGCCGGAACGGTCTTTTCCTCCAGGTCGGCATATCGCACCGTCATCTCCTTTCGCTCCTTTGTCCATGATTCGGGGTCCCACCATGTGTAAGTACCAGCCTCACCCCCTGGGATTTTTGTCGATGGTGCGCTGCCACTTTCCTTGGTTATCCAAATCCGGAGATCCTTGTGGTATCGCCAGTTCCGATTCCACCTGCGGAGCAGGTGCGTCAGTATTATCGGCGCAGGATTTAATGGCAGGGCACAGGCATGTGCGAACAATGACCCTGTACAAGGCGACTCACAATTCCTGGGCTGCAATTTCTTGCAATGCATCCCTCGGACTCGAGTAGAACATGTAAAATAACGTCTCGTCGCTGAATGCCCCTGCCTTACTTGGCCCAGGCGGCGGAGGTTGCACGTTATAACAAGCAGGAAGATGGAAATCCGGTTCAACGCTCCGTGCTGCCGACTGATCAGCCCATGGCGTTATGAACGTCGAGTACAGGTTCCTTCGCATAACATGGTTGACAATTCCCCGTTACTCTATAGAACCCGGGACTCACCCCTCATAACCCATGTCGAGACCCACCGCACCCAAGTCCGTGCCAACGCTACTCAAACCGCCGTCCGCATCGACGCTGGCATTCTTTATCATGGCCAGCAACCCCAACAGCCCCCATCGGTCAGCGGCCGAAATGAGCACTTGCTGAGCAGGCGTTTGTGGATGATGATGGGGTTGGGTCTGGGCTTGCGCAAGCGAACCATGCAGTTGTGCGTGAGGATGGGGAGGTTGTAGCGGATGACTTCCGTTGGACGCATATGGGCTGACTCCGGGTGGTGGTACGCCTGGTGGGGCATTGAGATGTTGCTGTGATGGCTGCGTCTGAGATTGCGGATTGTTGTTCGTATGAACCTGTTGTCCTTGTGACGACGGTTGTGCCGGCGTTGACTGCAGTTGACCAGGAAGCTGACCCTGCACGAGTGGTTGCGACTGTGTTTGACCGACAGGTGTTGAACCATTTGGTTGTGAAGGTGGCAGATTTGTATTAGGAGCATTCCATGCCGCATGAGACACCTGATTGAGTTTCAAGGCATAATTTTGCTGACAATTTAATGAGTATATAAAACGTCAACCGAATTTTAATGCACAATATGCGCAAAGATATGTTGAACTGAAAATGAGGGAATCAAACGCTACTTACCCGTTGTTTTTCAGCGTCACCTTGGCCTTGGAAACCAGGGTGGATGCCCCGCAAGTTGAGCATTCCTGGTGTGCCTGATTGTTGTGTTCCCGCGAGTGCCGAAGAAGGGAGACCGTTGGTATTCGGTTGCTGAGTACCATTCAGCGAGCCAAGCATATTCGAGCGATGATCGCTGAAGCCGTTCAGTCCAGGTGGATGGGCAGGGGAGTGATTCTCGGATGATTGTGGCTGATTCTGAGATTGAGGTTGAATCTGAGATGGTAACGGTTGTTGGCCCTGCTGACCACCTAAAGCAGGGAAATCTTCTGGACCGAAATCCCTCGGTTGCGCGCCTATTCCAGCTCCCGTCGAGGCACCTTGTCCTGCCTGAATCGCGTAGCTGGTCGCACTCGAACCCGGTGGATTGTTGGCAGACGACGTGAGCACGACGCTTGCGAGCGAGGAGGGGGCGTTGCTGTTGGACGACGGATTGGAGTTGTTGCTCTGGCCGAGGGATCCTAGTGCGGGGAACTCGCTTGGATCAAAACCGACTTCACTGGTGGAGGATGCGGAAGGGGCGCTTGCGGGTGTGGCAGCTGATGGATTTGGGCTCATGTGGGGAGGGAGAGAAGCAGCGCCATTCTGTGTGAGGACGCCAGCGCCGGCGCCGAAGGGGAACGTGGCTGATTGCGGCTGCTGTCGCTGGAGAAATGGAGACTGTGGTACGGCCGGTGTGCGGTGCGGGTTTTGTTGCTGGAGAGCGGGTGCAGGGTAGGAGCGCTGTTGGAGAGGGTACTGGGACGTCGGATAGGGGGATCTGAACTGGGAAGAGAGGGCGGCGGGTGGAGCGAGGCTCGGTGGACGCTGTGGGGGTTGACCTGTCGAAGGTGAGCTCGGGGAGGAGGGGGAGGAGGAGAAAGAGGAGAAGGGGGAGAAGAGAAGAGACGGACCTGGTCTGTTCATGGTCGTAATCAGAGACTTTGTCGAGGGGCTGTTCGATATGTCTTTTTGTTTCCTTTTTTTTTTCTCCTCTGATAATTGGAGTCTCCCTTGGACGTGTGTTGTCGTTTATTTGCCTGGCAATGTCCCACTAACCCTAACCTTAGTCACACATGCAAGTCGTCCACCCCCGCGCTGCGCTCCTCTCAAACTTGGAGGTCCTCGCCCTCCTCCGCGAGCTCAACGCCGATCATGTCGCACGCACAAAGACGGCCATACGCATAAAAAAAGAAGAGGACGCGACAGGGAAGCCAACTATCGAACCACACGTCGAAGACGCACCCGAGAACCTGCGCACCGTCGAACTCGAAGTGAGCGCCCATCGCCCATCTTGATCTCCCTTGACGTGCAACCCAGGCAATCCAATACCTCTCTGCAGAGTATCAGCCCACCTCACAACAATCCGATCATGGCGTATCCCAGCTCGTCCGTGACCTCGCTCCCTTCTCCCTCACGAAAGCGGAGAAATTGCAGGTCGTAAACCTCGCCCCGACAGAGCCCGTCGAACTCTACGTCGTACGTCTCGTCTCGTCTCTACTCCCCGTCATCCGTTCACCACTCTCGTCGATAGATTGTTGAAGAACTCGAGGACCGTCTGGGCGATCGCATGAATGAAATCCTCGGCTTAGTCTCAAGGTCCCTATCCGCCACCGCAGAAACTACATCTGCCCGGACCGCTCCTCCGGAAAATGGCCCCACCCTTACCGAACCAGTCAGTGTGTACGAGGTAGAACAAGGTTGGGAACACGACGCAGAGGAGGCCGAGTTCGATGACTTGGGTGAGGGCATAGGGGTTGAAAGTGATCTCGACATGGAAGATGATGAATAAGAGTTTGCCGAACCTTCCTCATCAAACTCGTTTTAGCTTGTTTGGCTTTACGGCCAGTTTTCATATCCCGACTCCCCAGATGACGTCGGGGTCTGGCCAGCGCAATCTACGATGGATCGGGGACGCCCTCAAAACCTCATACTCCACAGCCAAACAAACCGGGCATTGCGAGGATCGGAGCTATTGGTATCTACACATCTCAATGGAAGAATTAGAATATTCGCGTATCAAACATCCTTGGTTTGCTCTTCGCACCATTCCCATAATGCTTGTCCAAGTCGAGGGTCATGTGCGTCCTCACGAGATGGTCCAATCCTCGCCCACGGAATGAGATACTGATAATACTCCTGAATGTCACGACGCATGTACATGTCATGAAATCCTACCTTGCCTCCAAGATCCGCGCTGGCAGGGGAGGTAGCCGCATATAATTGCGTGAGAGCGCCATAGGGCGTATCGTACAATCCCAAATCCTGTAGTTTCCTGAGTGAGCCAGTTCGTGTCGTCTCATTACCGCAAGGTTCCTACCAGAATGCAGCGAGAGATGGTCCCCATGTGTCTCTGCAAATCAGAGCGTATATTCCCTGGATTCAAGGAGATGGACACGATGCCTTCTGCTTTGTACCTTCTGTTGAGCTCTGACGCGAGCACGACATTGCCCTTTAGATAACCTCTCTATTAAAAGCCGTAAAGAGTAACCTTCATCTACTCACATACTTGCTCTGGCAATATAGATTAAAGGTTGAGAGCTTCTTCCGGGCAGACGTGTCTTTGAATGTTTCAAATTTCAAAGAACCCAACGTATGTGCAGAAGACGACACCGTGACTATTCGAGCCTTTCCATCCGACGATGCCTTGGCCGTTGAGATCAACAACGGTAATAGAAGCCTGGTAAAGTAATGGTGCCCTGTCCATAGAGTCCTCAGTAAGAAACGGGTTCGGAACAAAGGAAATATACTACCAAGGACATTGGTGCCAAACTGAAGGTCATAACCATCCGATGTTAAGCTGGGGATAGGAGCGAACATAACACCGCTAACGAAGAGATCCACATATAAGTGGGGAGAACCATCAATAATCAGTTGATTACACTGACGCATTGTTAATGAGCACATCCAACTGAGTCTCTTTGCTGTCGGAAAATTATTACAATATACCTTCACGAACAAAGAAACTGTACCTCAAGAATTCTTCCGCTGTTGTTTTCACGGCCCTGAGGTTGCCGAGGTCGAGTTTGAGAAAGGCTGCCTCGTTTCCAGTGGCAGTCTTGAGCTCTTGTATCGTGATCTCGCTCTTGGCTTGATCCCTGGCGGCAATGTACACCTTTGCATTATGCTGGAGTAATGCCTATCTAGAAGTTTATAGACCCATCTCTTTACAGCTCGAACCGAAGAAGGAAAGGTCACCTTGGCCGTCTCCTTGCCGATACCAGTGTTGGCACCCGTCACGATTACGACCTTGCCGGTCAGGTCTGGGATGTCACTAACGTTGAACTTTGATGTTGGAGGAATGGACTGGCGGAACAGGGATAGGTAAACACCCATTGTCGTGAAAAAGTCGGCGATTGCCCAGGCCCACCAAGTTCACGAATGCAGCATATGTACCCGTGCCATTCCGGTTCACATCGCATGTCGACATTGGGAAAGTACTATCTTTCTTTCCCGAAGTTGGTGCCCAAACGAGTAGGCATGGGAGTCCGATGGGGATATCAACTTGTGTAAATTTAAAGCGGCGGCATGCTGTCAACCCTGTTGCGAAGTGTCGCAAGCAGCCTGAAAAGACTCAGAAGAGAAGATGTGGTTGGTGATCTTACCTGCTCTCCGGTCGGGTAAATAAGCTAGGGGTGGCCAAGTCCGCGACAACATGCAACAACACTTTCGCATCTAAACATTGCGAACCCAGTGCTGCAATGGACCCCTTGCCTCCGTTGGCCACAGGCGCACACGCAACTCATTGCGGCAGGTGTCTGCTTGGATTGCCGAGCTCTCAGGTCGACATCGATCCATCCAAGTGTGACGTTTATTGGTGATCTTGGGGACGGTCCTTAATGATGATCCGATAGAATGGCCTTGGTCTTCTACTGTCTGGGGTCGTTGGACTTAACGGGCCAATTCACAAACGAGAGTACGACCACGTCAGACAAGGAGCGTTGGCGGGAGTGGATATGGGCACAGCAAAGTGGTGCGTAGCGTTCCCGTCACAGGGGGCGGAAATAGACGACATTCATTTCCCAGATGGACCATGCGGTACCGGTTTTCGACCAGGTACTTACATGACAATGGACGCAGAGCTAGTAATATGTCTTTTCGTGGTTCCGAGAGTATCTTCTAACAAGTCAACTAGACTAGTTCGTATTCCGAGAGCTCTGAGAACCCTCCCCATGTCATCTTGACATACACCGCACTGTTGTCACTCGCGATACTTCGTGATGACTTCTCCCAGTTGGATCGCTCAGGGATCATCAAACTTTTGCAAGCCTGCCAGGATGAAGATGGAAGGTGAGTACCTGTTGATGAGAGTCTTTGTGTGCTCCAATTACCGTGGGTGATCCTTTGCAGTTTTTCCTCTGAGCCTCGCGGTGGGGATGCCGACGTGCGAACCACCTATTGCGCCTTTGCGATTAGTAGCATGCTGAATGATTGGTCGGGTGTACGGGTTGAGCCTGCTCTGAAGTTTATCGCGGCTTGCAGAGTAAGCGGTCTGTTCCTGTCGCACGGCACACTTTGACGGATGGTTACTCCAGTCCTATGAAGGCGGGTACGGCCAAGTGCCATTCGCCGAAGCTGCAGGTATACTATCTTGCAATGCGCATGCTTTGTGCTAATGATCTCAGGGGGTCCCACATATTGCGCATTAGCGTCGATTTTCCTTGCTGGTAGAGGCTCCAGCCTCACCAGCGACGAGAGGAAACGGACCATCCGATGGCTGACTCAAAATCAAGTATCATCGGGTGGTTATTGTGGACGGACGAACAAAGAAGGGGATGCTTGTTATTGCTTTTGGTGCGGTGCTTCATTATCGGTACGTTTTGATGCCATTCTCATCGTCGTCTTTCGTCTCTTGAAACCTGGTCAGATTCTCGGCGCGCGCGAATTCGTGTGTGAACGGTCTCTCTCCAAATTTATAGCTTCCTGTCAATTTAGGTTTGGCGGGATCTCCAAGGCGCCAAAGGAACTTCCCGGTTAGAAGCCTCTGTAACACCGTGTTCGAAGGATTCGCTAATGTCCGTTTCAAGATCCGTATCATACTTACCTGTCGTTGGCGGCGGTTGCCATGTATCCTCCGATGGATTCCGCCAAGCGTAGCTGGAAGCTCCAGCCGTTGGACCCATTGTTGAATGCGAACGAGGCCACTTCTAGCTGGGCCAGAGAATATATTCCAAGTACACATTGATTTTGGTTCATACGCTAGTAGTATTGGGTTAGTGAAGTCTGCAATGAGATCCTACTCCATATGTGGTCAGATCGGTGTTTATTGGCAAGTCTCTGGTAGTATATCGGATAGTACACCCGCCTGTCACGCGGGAGAGCGGGGTTCGACTCCCCGCCAGAGAGTTTTTTTGCTCTGACTTGGTCCCCGATCACACAGGTTCCTACATACTTGGAATTGCATCCACACCTTCCAGTTCGACCATCCACCTTTTAACGTCCATCCATGTCGTTCAACGGTTTCGAAGAGAGTGCCGCCTGGGCCATCTCCAAGACAGAATCGGGTGACATTGTCAAAGATGCAATCCGGAAAGAGCAAGTACTCAAGTAAGTGCCCTTGATCCCTCCTCCGGAAACTATACCAACGCGTTGTCTCAACGCCGTCTGCAGAGACATCACGGCCGCACAGAGCGATCTCAGAGGTGGGTGACGTCCCAACAGCACGTCTATCTCTTCCGCCCGATACAAACCCATCCTTTGGTCGCCAGCCCTCGTGACGCGCGTACACAGTGTTCAAGCCGACGTTGACAAGCTCGCGTCCGAAAACGCGACGCTGCAAATGTACATTGACAACCTGACGATGCAGATGGCGAAGCGAAAGTGAGGACGTGCTCGAGATGGATCCGTTGCCATCGTCACGGTAATGTGAGCGGTTCATCTTGTGTCGACTGTGTGTAGGTCGAGGCTGACGCCGTGCGTGGTGGGCTCAGCACAAGCTAGTGCTGTCGTTCACCCTCTCTTTGCGGTACCCTCTCGGAAGGGGGTTCCTGCTTGACGCTGGTGAAGCCCTTGAAACGTTCAGCGGCGGGAGCCTTTACCGGTCCTTACCGTCGCCGACAGCTAGTCATGTACATAGCATCTAGCATCCGACGGGATGCTTGGTCGCAACGGCGATGCTTCATCACTCGTGCTAACTGCTGAAACCTCACCGGGGACCACTCGATACAATCGTTGGCAGCCTCGCCGCACGAAAGAACAACAGATTGAACGACCTGACCCGTCCACGAGCTGATTCACGCCTCAAAAATTTGTTTCGGAGCTCTGTACAAAAGTACTTGATTGATTGATACTTGAAATCCACTCATCCCCAAAGGTTCTGTGCAACAGAAGGGTATCTAGTCCCTTTCACCTCGGATGTCGCCACCACTTGATGAATCTCCCGCAACTCTGCTTCTGTGAATGTCACATCACCTCCTGAACAATTCTCAAGGGTACGATCAGCGCGTCTGGGAGCATACGGTCAGTTCAATGAGCCACGGTCTAGTGGAACAGTGCCATACGAAGATCCGGGAAGTGGGATAACATGTGGGCCAAGTGAGCTGACCCAACCGATGCACAACTGTGTCGTCGTGATATTCTTCCTCCCGGAGATCTCACTCAAGGCCTCGACGATGGCGACGTTTTGCCCAAGGTTCTGGAGAATAGGATGTTTGTCAAACCTGACGATCCTACATGCAAGGTGAAACCTACATCTCCTTGGAACCACGGGTAGAAACGGCGTACGTCGTCCGCTACATCGTGTTCAATTGTTCAGTTGTGGTTCCTGCCAGTGAGACATGACGCTGCGTACCAGGTAAATCTTCGACTTTCTTGATCTGC
>JBBPLB010000069.1:9509-25042 GCA_038089595.1 Bothia castanella
TCCGAGGAATGGTACCTCTACGCGATCGCGCACCCCGTGCACGGGCCGCGCGACGTGGTGCCCAACGTGTTGCGGTACTATCCGCGCGAGATCGCAGAGGGGCTCGTCCCCAAGTATAGGACGCTCCCCGACGACGCGGGCGCCGAGGAGGCGGCGCGGTTGATGGGAGAAATATTGAGCGATGGGCAGGTGCATGTGCCCGTGCGGATGTTCGTGCGGGACTTTTACAAGGCAGAGTTCCCGGTGGTGAGGTATGAGATTCGGTGGACGCCGGAGCAGGTGAGGCCAAAAGGTGAGGCGAGGTGGATGCACGCGTGTGGGGCGCTCACCCGAGTCGACAGGGCTCGTCACGCATGGCACGGATCGGTGTTACTGGGCGCTCCGCGTTCCGAGCATGACCGCAACACAGAAACAAGTGGCAGTGGCTTGGCTGGACGCCATCGACAACGAGTTTGCAATTCTGGAACGCGAAGGGAAACCGACGCGACCACTCCATCAAGCGCTCACGCTAAGTGAAGACCAGACGATCGTGTGGCAAGACGACAAGAGGTGGGATGAACTCATGGGTATAGCCAAAGTCCTACCTGGAGAAGGTTCGTACGACCCTTTCCCTCCATTTATTACACGTTGTGATACCCTAAGTCTTGTCAGCCTGAGGCGGGGACACGGACAAGAACACCAAGAGCATTGCTATAATTATGAATAAAATAGCTATACCTCAGTGACATTGAACGATGAAACAAAGCCAGCACCCGGAAAGTTGAACAAGCCAAAAGGAACCCTGCCGAGTTCCGGTACATGAGATTCACTAGACCAAGATGCCTCCAGTGCCATGCAACCGACAAAAAACGACAGAAAGATAGCGGAAGGTGAGTGAAACGAGCGGAAGTGCATAACGATGGATGCGTGTGATTCCAGTGCTATCGTGTCCCGAGATGTACGAACGCGCGGTCTAGAACGCCGCGAACCCAACCACAGCCAGCGCAAGCGCAAGCCCGGCCTGGAAAAGGACGGTGGAAGGGGAAAACGCCGCCATCGCGCCATTGGCGCCAGTGGAAGAAACAGAGCTGGGCGTCGCGGACGCAGATGCGGTAGAGGTGACGTAGACGACACTCGGGGCAGAACTATCCGAGGATGCAGACGAAGGGGTAGTCAAGGATGCAGAAGAAGTGGGGGTGGCGGGTAAACTGGAAGCCGAACCCGAGGCGGAAGAAGTACCGTTGACCAAGGAGCCCGTACCCCAAGGAATTTTGGAACCGTCCGGTTGGGTCGACTCGGAGGGTGGAACGACATCATTGGGGGAATCGGTGATCGTGAAACGGCCGGTCCACGTCTTGTTGGGAGAAGCTGGCGAGGTGAACTGGTAAAAGTAGATGGGGGAATGTGGGGTAACCTACGGATAGATTTGGACAACGAGTATGTGAGCACGATGATAGTCAGGGTCCGAAACCGAGCACGGTGCCACGAACCTGTGGGCATGGGAATGAATACGCAGTCTTGCTCGGGTTGGTTCCGTCGACGGTGGCGACGTCTACATAATGGATGGGTAGCATTTACGTTGCGCAAGGCGTGAACAAGACGTACGGGTCAGGAAGACCATGTCAAAGTTGTCTCCGGTCATGAGGTCGATGTTCATCGTCTTCCAAACGCCGGTTGGGTCGACATCCCAGCCAATCGGACAAGGCTGTCCTTGGATGGAGACATCGCCTGGGCCGGGGTTGTTTGGGTTGGGATCGGCGCGGACGTAAATGGCAGTAGTGGCGAGAAGGCACAAGACTGCGGCGAACTGCATTTTGACCTCTCTTTACGGTAATGGCACCTCGAAACCGTGGAGTATCTAAAAAAAAAGTGTGGGTGAGTCGATGTACTTGCTTTTCGACGAGGACTCACTCTGCAGGGGGACAGCGACAAGAAATGACTGAAAGAGCAGTAAGGATGGGGGGTAACCTGAGAGACGCTGCCAGGTTTTTGAGTTTTATTCTGAGCGAGGCGATGCGCCAAGCCAAAAGCGATTCAAACTGACGTTGCAACGTTGACTTGCTAATGTGTCCAACTACCAGGCTATTCTATTTCCGACGGATACAGTCTAATCTAGTCTACTAGGAGCTAGGGTATATTCATCTTACGATCAGCAATTTATCCACGATTTGCCTCATCAAATAAACGGTCTGGTCATCTCCCAGAAGACGCTCTTGAGCTGGTCAACTCCGCAACCCAACACGGGAGTTGAAACGTTGAGATCGTGTAGTTGAGACCGCGTTTTAACCAAGACCAGTTTGACGAACGCCGAGCATACGCCTTGTCTGCGCGTCAGTACTGCCCAAGTGTCAGCGAATCAAAGACTGTCGGAAAAATATGAATGTTTCATACACCTGCGTTCCTGTATCAATTTCACTCTCAATCATCATACGAATGTATCTGCTAACGAGGTCACAAAACGAAGGAAGTAAAGCGGGCACTCGGGAGGACTCACCTCGGTGGCCAACCGAGTCCATTCGACCAGAGTCCTCACATACTCATCCCTCCCCTCATCCAGAGGCCTGTCCGGTGTCCAAAGCATAAACGAAGCAAACGTTGACGAAGGTATCAATTTTCTTGTCGGGGGTAACGAATCCAGACCCGCGTCTGGACAACAATCGCCATCAATCCCTCCCTCGGGTTCATCCGCAGTATCGGCCACTGTCACGCGGTTCGACCGACGCGTCGCCGCACGCGTTTTCGACTTTGGTTTGGCTTTCTGTGACAAGGGCTTTGAAGACGCTGTTTCATGGTCCTTGGCCTTTCCTTTCGAGTCCAACGGTGCTCGCAAGACGAGCCCACCATATCCAACCGGGACATCTACTGCCTGTCCATACATCTGCCTCCCTCGAAACGCAGCCAGGAACCGTTCCGCATGTCGCGGGGCAGGACGAACTAATCTGGGCGAACCGTCGAGCGGCTGCGTGTCCGAATCCATTTCCATAACATCCGCCAGAGGACGCGTCGTCGTCACTTGCTCGACACGACTGACCACCTCAATGGATGATCGTGTCTTTGACAACACGTCCTCCTCTCCGCACTCGCTTTCCTGGAGCAAGCGCCCAACGGAGGTGGTAGACGTCAGCGTTGCGAGACTACTGTTTGTCTCGCTCAGTATCAAGGTGGACGATGAACTTGCCACCAGGGTAGCAGCACTTGGAGACCGTATGGACAAGGAAGGTGGCGCGGGTTTGGGACGGAAGTAGCGGGATATGGGGGCAGGACCGGTGTAGGATATGTGAAAGGGCATCAACGAGGGCGTACTGGCTGGGAGTTCTGCATCAGTCACTGGCACGAATTCGAGCGACATGGTGGACGAGAACAGACGCGTTCGTCACGTGCGTCGTGTCTTAAGCTCAGGATTCCCACGCTGAGTACTAGACGCGATGATAAAAATGCCTAATCAAAGCCCAAAGCGCTCAACAAATGACTCGAGATAATCTTGTGCACCGCCCGAGTCAAATGCAAAATATCCCGCCAAATACCTCGACCTACCACGTCCCTCGCTTTCTCCGCAAAACCGTGTGCACCGGGATCGTCAAGGATCTCAGATAGGACCTTGTGAGAGGAAAAGACCTGCATCGTGACCTCTGTGTTGTTGGCAACAAAGTCTGAGACATGTGTGACGAGCGAGGCGTTCCATTCCTTGATGCGGCTCGTGATATCCATGGTCGCTCCAGATGCTGAACAACCCATGTGAGAAGCAGTGTTTCCACCTGTGGTATAGATACACGAATGCTCACCTGCGGGAGACCGATCGGTCGGAGGAACATCCACAAGGATGAAATTCCGCGCATTCGCATCCACATACAGCCGACGGATAGCATCAAAGAGGATCTCGACTAGGGAAGATAAATCTTCCCCTGGAAGTCCCCCGCAATCATTGATACCAAGAAAGAAAACTGGCGCAAAAAAAAGAGGCTCGATGACATCTCGAGTGGTTCCAATATCATATGGGCCTCACCCAAGGTGCCATCCCCAGGTTCTTTGCTGTTGGAGAGTTTGTTGAAGAACCGAGCCAGCTGGCCATCGAGATCGTATTCCACCGTTGCCCCTGGAAAAGCAAATTTTTTCAAGACACCAGCAGAAGTGGGCGAGGACAGCGAGGATTGCAAGAAATCTACCTGCAAGGACAAACGCAAGTTAGGGAGTCGGCGCTCGCCGACGAGTACTCCAATGCTGTCTCAGTCCTACCCAGGTAGCGTCATCGTCATCGACATCACAGAGACTATCCTCGTCTGCCCCCCATACTCCACTCAACCTGGAGCTATATGAATCTCCGCTACAAGCAGCTTCAGCGCAAACGTCGTGGTTGACGAGCGCTCGCCTTGTACGTACAACACAAAGAGATTTTGCAATGAACGACGTCCATGCCAGTGTGTACCTACCCGCGTAAACACGAGGTATGCTGTACAATCAGCATTAAAAGTGTATCAATGCTGTGGATGCAAGGTGATCCGCACGGGATTCATCCACACTGGGATCCGGTACCGATGAGTGATCGCCAGTAGTATTCTCAGGTTGGGATGGGCGCAGATCCTGGTTAGACATTGCCCGCAACGTGTTCCTTGTCGGTGGTGTCGAAGGGTCCTATATGGTTCAAATCAATATTCGATCGCAGTGAGCCTGAGGATGGCAAGTGCGGCGATCAATGTCAATACAGGTAGTTCTATTCCTGTCCAAATCACACTCATAGTCCTCAGATCCGGATAAATTACAACAAGCATGCCCATATGAATATGCTCATGAAACTGATGGCTCGCGAACGACGGCCTGATGCACGCTCGACGGCTGCACCTCGTCACATGGTACCGTGCCTAGATCGGTCGTAAACTCTGGTACAGACTCTGCCGGCTCTACCGCCATTTGCATGTTGAGGATGATGCGAGGGGTCTGATCGTTTGACATGAGTCGCTGGGAAGAAAAACGAGGCAGGGGGTCACGTACGAGAACGGAATGTATCGCCGGCATCCATCCGCAAGGGTAGGTCAGCTGACATGAAAGGCCGATGACATCCACCAAGCCACTTACGGCAAAACAACGTTGAGGACCGCCTGATTGAACAAGAGATAGAGGATGGCGACCAACATAATACCTTCCAGGAGCGCGAACCATTAGAGTCTCGTCGCATAGTACGAATGCACTAAACCCACACATCACAACGCCAAACACGAGTATCCCATCTCGGATGACGACGCTGACGAGCTTGCTGCGTCTAGCTGCAGGCTGCAGGAGAAGTTTTCCACGATAGGTGAGAGCGACCAACACGCTCTGCGTGACTACCACGCCGATCCCTGGACACGTCGTCGTTTCCGGCGTGTGAAGTATGATGCATGAACTGTCGATGGTATATTTCGGGACAGAGTATACCTGGCCCACGATCGACAAAAGGAGCTCGAACAGTACAAGAGCGAATGCAGTTGCGATGTATCGACGACGTCGTTGGTATACCGCGCATACTAAGGGTGTAGCTTCAATGGAGCTTTGTTCGTAGAATAGATAGTTTACTTGACTTACTTCGAAGGATTAGAATTGCGTCCAGGCATAGCAGCAGACACTGAAAAGTGGTAGCTTCGAAAATAACAAACGCTTCGCATATTGACGCCGAGGCGGGATAACACGACGCGAGGAGAGAGCGCCACAACTGGACACCACTGAAGATAGGCATCAGCATGCAGATCAAAGCTTTCGAGATGAAACGGATCGGACATTTGGTTCAATAATCCGAACCACTTTGAGAAGAGGTATATACACTTTACATGTGCCCGGCCTGATTTTCTAACCGAGCAGGCATGAGTGTCAGCATCTCCGTTGTCTGAGGTGACTCACGACCATATGTAATCGACCTCGTCTTCCAGAGTGAGAAACGCATCCCAGACAACAAACGCCAGCGCAGCGCCTTTTGCGTGAATCAGTCCGGTACAATTGAAGCGTAATTGCCCCTGTCACCACAGAAAAAGGCTTACCAGAAGAAAGGATAGTAGCATGATATACGCTTGGGTCTACTGCTGAACTTGAAACCAATAAGTCGTGTTGCCGGTCCATACGCATGATATATAAACTATTATTGCGGTTCGGAGGCTGGTAAGCGCTTAAGCACTGGTCCCTGGATATATCCAACTATGGGCTGGCGAAACAGCTTGGTCTCGAGAACCTGATCCCTTGGAAGGAAGAGGTGGGAGACACAGCTACCGAATGGGAGGAAAAACGTGGCGAAGGCGCTCAGGATAAGCTTGTTCCAGTTCTATTTATGATCCTCCTCGTTGACGTACTTTAGCCAGGGGGGCTAAACCATTGCGTTAAGGCCATTCGGGCCCACAGACCTTTTCTGGAGTAATAAGCTCACGGAGAACTATGACAACGATCTTGATTCTTCCTCCGAGTCGCAGCGGTAGGAATTGTTGAGGTCAGGGCCAAGCCAGGGGGGAACGTCGTAAGGGAACGACGACCATTCCCATGATGCGTACATATTGAGTGCATCATGGGTCTGGAGGTGGTCACACCGGTACCATGGCATGTACCCACGGGCGGGTTGCTTCAACTCGGCGGTATGGAAAATCGCCAGGAACGATGCTCGTAACGCCAGGGAAAATCCATTGTCAAACTGTCGTCGTGCACCACCTGCAGTGAAAACCGGCGAAATCTGCAATGCAAGTCTGACATGGAGCGTGGGCTGCAGTCCCGTCACTGAACGTGGTTTACGCAACCATATGCCATGTTGATGACGTCCCCTTTCAAATCACCATGACAGAATACACGAATGTTACGCAGCTTACGCTCCGTCGAGGGAGTGGGTCGGCGACATCCTGAGGTGACATCCCGCGCCGACTCTACCGAATGCTAAGCAAACTGCGAAACGTCGCACTCGAAGTCATGCGGAGGCCAGTGACAGGTTGCAAGCCTGGCGGCCGACGGCATGTTCAAAACAGTGGGGGCAACTCCGCCTGCCTAGAGACGTGCCGTCCATGGATGATGCGGGAGCCGAATGATACGACAGTCGGAGGCACAATTAGCACAATGTTAGTGCTAGCACATGTAGCAGTTTACAAACCTGTTCGCCTTGCCGAAATTGACCTTTGCATCCCTGCTCGATACGGATGGCATGTTGATCAGTGATTAGTGGAAGTACATGTATATGCTTGCTGTTTTACAAATTGGCGTGCGTCTATCATACCAACAAGGAAATAAGTCCGGAAAAAGAAAGCCGTCACCATGCATGCTCATCCGAGTTCTGTCCTTGCAAGCTGCCAATCAAAAACATATATCAATGCCGTCGGACAACAGCGATCTGAAAGTCCCATCCTCCGACGATGTATTTGACCTCCACCAGTCTGCGGATCTCACGCCACCCCGCGCTCACCTCTTCTGCGTCCTTGATATCGGTCACGACGTAGATAAAGTCGGCGGGAGATAGGAGGGAGCGGAGGAGAGACCCAATTAAGAAGGCGATGAGTGCCACGATGAGAATGACAGATAATGGGTACATCTTCGAGGATGACGATGTCGGCATGGGCGTTATGGTTGCCGTCGATGTAGACTCAGATTGCCCTGTCTCGTCTTCGGCAAGGGCTCCAGGCACCTTGGGGATAGTGCCAGATGACCGACGGGATGATGCAAGCGAAGGTGCGCGAATCTGAGTATGACTTTTGACAGACATCGTCCAACGCATGACAGGATTGGGATAAGAATTCAAGAAACCAAACAGACCTCCTGACGCAGTAGTAGGAGCAGGCGTTTGTGAAGCGCTTCCGTTCTCGAGAGAGTCCTGTAGCGGAAAATAATCAATATCGAGGATCCTTGCAAATAAACACACTTGCCGAAGCAGGATTATCAGGGGTTTCTTGCTGTGGACTACTCTCCTCTTGGGATTTGGGAGCATCACTCACATCAACAATTGGTACGATCGCGGTGTCATCCAACATATGATCCGCGCGTCCAAGTGGCACCTTGAGCTCATCAGGGAACGCGTCTTCGTCGTCAGCGGACCTGGCGGAGCAGACGTAGTGACGCATTAGCATACAAAAGCCCATAAGCGATGCAATCAGAGTCGGCGCTCACCTCTGTAAAAGCAGCATCTTCGACACCCTGTCGTCCTGCAGCTCATCACGTCCCAGAGCAGTCAGAGACTCCTTCTCACTGGCGACCGCGACCACAACGCCATCCACTCTCGTAGTGACGTCTCCGCCGTTCTTCTTCGAACCGCTCCCGTTCGCTGCTTTCTTGCCATTCCCATTGGCACCGCGAAGGGGTTGAATGTCCACCTGCACGGTGAACCTCTTTTCTTGTAAATCCAGGTACCACTGTGGCTTCAGCAAAGCGCCACGTGTCTCGCCAGTCAAGGGATCTTGGACGGTGGATATCTGATACTGCGCGGTAGGTAACATCAACCGAAGCAAGTGGCGCGGAGGTCGGTCCGCATTCAGTCCCGAAGAGTGCAGAGGAGATGCGGGAACAGTGTATATACTCGTTGAGATCGGAAGGGTACTCGCTTTCGTGGTCGGTACGGAGCCGACATTAGACGACGGTACGAGCGAGATAAATTTCGTCCCCTCCCGCACGGTCGACGTGATGGCTACATCGTATCCCTCGGGATACAGCTTCGTGTCGACGACGACCTCGGCAACGATGAGATCCGTAGAGTGCTTGAGCTCGCCTTTGACAGTAAACGCAGAAGAGGAAGATTTGACTCGCTCGCTGGATGGGGAACGTACGGACCCAGAGGAGGTTCTCCGATGGCTTGACGTTGATGGCGACGAAGGAAGCTCCATATGGCTCGAGGGTCGTCCTTCGGTTGCGTTTCCCGGTGCATTGACGACGGCCTTGTTCGTCCTTAGGGTTGATTCATCAGCCCTGGTGGCACTGGAACTCGGGCCGCCCGTCGACATCGTCAAGAGGAGGGAGCTGGTATATGCCCTTTCCACAGGATCGTATTGGCTGGCGATTAATGTCCTCTGTTCATCCCTTCTCTTCATCTTCCACGTCGCTGACGATCCGCCGAGCCTAACCGGGACAGCTGCTTCCACATTTGTACCCGAGACCTTGTGCTCCGACATCACCGTCCCTGCAGCAGGCAGCCTCACCAGCGGTGGGGCCGACGTCCCCTTGATGTAACCCTCTACAGCGCCCACAGCCCGTGCTAACCCAGCATTCATCATCGAGTTGACAGCCACCGGAATACTTCCTGCATGATCGACCGCGACAACTCTCATGACCCTCGTCGAAGGGATCGCATAGTTCTCTTTCGTGTATGGATCCAGCGTCTCGAGCACCCACCCATCGATGAATACCCGACCGAGGGGATACGTATAAGGGTTATACTTTCCTGGGCTGAACGACGCCGCAGATTGGGGATGGAAAGAGGCAGTAACACAAAAGAGGACAACACGTGTTTCCTGCGACGATCCGGATTCATTTGCTGGGATCCCAACGCCGACTTCCCTATCCAGGTCCGCCGGCTGCGGAAGTTTCGATCGTGCCAACATAGATGCGACCAGAAATCCTCGATCTCTGAACGGAAACCCGCCTCTCGATGTCATAAACGCCGTATGACATTTCGCCCCGAATTGCTCCAGAATGGTCGCGGACGCAAACCTGTCGTCCCACGTTTTGCGACATTCGTAAGAGGTGACGATGGACGAGACTTCTTCGGCTGACACACCCTCGATGACCCTTTCGCCCTTGTGGACGGGTACGAGAGAGGAAATCTCGGGGAAGAGTTTGCGTTTGACCGAAAATCCTTTGTCGCTGACAAGCGTCCATCCCTCTTCGGGTCGTGTCTGAAGCTCTCGGAGCCAATGGAGTGCCTCGGCGACATGCTGCATCGGTGGTTTGGCTGCTGAAGGAGGGACAGCCTCAGTAGCCCCAGTACCACTGGTGGGAGAGATCGCGGCGACCGCATTCTGTGTCGTGCTCGTCGCCTGCTCCACAGCGCTCGACCAAAAGCTAGCCAACGGACTGGAAAACTTGGGAGCTGACAACCATGAAGAAGCAGCAGTGGAATTCAAGACCTTGGGCTCTGGAGGCTCGGGGGTCGAAGGTTTTGTGGACTCGACACTGCTAGCCACAGAGTTTTCGTGATTTGTATCGGACATTGACGCTCCGTCTGCATCCCATTCGGCACGTCGACGGCGAATGGCACTAACCACCGGGGGCTGATCAAGGGGGACCCGGACAGGTTTGACACGTTTCCGTTTACTCAGCGCCTTGATCTCGGTCTCCGGGAGCTCTTCCACATCCACAGTTATGCGTGCTCCATTGACCATCACTACGCCCTTGTCTCTCGCCGAACTCATCGGACCGCGTCGTACGATTGCCAGCAAACGTTCGTCGGATGACGACAAAGCGTCATGGGTAAAAGTTAGCCAGAGTCCCCCACCGAGAGACGAGAGACGATGCCGCCGTAGGGCAGTCACAGATTGGGGAGGTGGGTCGACGACGATATCGAGAGATGATGCCCAGGTGTCCAAGTCGCATCGTATTTGACACTCGATAGTGTGAACATCCGTTGTTGTCGTAGCTGGAGCGGAACTGTTGGCAGTGGTGGCATCTTCCACGCTTGCACTTGTGTCCGGAGTTGTACCTGCCATGGATGCGCTGACCCCATTGACCCCATTCAGGCCACCTTTCCTCCCCTCTGAACGCTCATACGCAACCCTGAACATGCTCTTCTCGTGATCGTATCGCATCTCGAGCGCCCTCGCCCCCGCCAGCCTCGTTACAATAGGCGGCCCACCACATTTGATCACGAATTCGCCTACACCCGCGACGGCGCCGACCATCTGCGCTGGGATCGTGCTAGCCTTGTTGCTCCACCCTTTCGGGTCGGACTGTTCGAGCAGAGTGAGTTGTGTCGTGGAAGGTGACAGAGCTTCAATGGCCCAGCCTTGCAGGTCCACTTGGGCCCGGATGAAGGAAGGATCTGGGGGTGGAAGGGATGGGAAGATGTAAGGGTCGTCTACGGAGAACGAAAATACATGGATCGTCGTGGGCGACTTGTATACGGTCTTCAGAAGGACGGTATCTCGTCCGCTGTCAGGTATCACTCGTATCAGCTACCAGCACAGATGACCAATGGAGAAATGAAATTTGAACATACAAAACAGGCCATGCGGGTTTCGTTTTGAAGTGCCAGAGCTCTGTGAGTTCGTTAACATCCTCGAGAAGAACCGCATCGTCGTATTGCTTGTCCCAAAATGCACGTGCTCCCGGGGATACGAGTGCACCATACAGATCCCAAAGTCCCAATCCAACAAAAGTTGCCTCAGCACGATACACCACAAGCGTCGGATCAATTGAATCGAGCTGGGTTACTGATACGCCTCTTGCTTCCGTGGCTAAATGCACGCGTTACTTCGGGTCTCCATGAGATAAACGGGACGGGACTCACTCCTTTTCCATTTGGCCTCCGGTTCCTGCAGTAGCGACGAGAAATAAATGTAACTTCGCTTCACCCTTGACAGAATGGATTTCTCCGCAGCTGCTGATCTCTCCCCGACTTCTTTCGCTAGATGGGGTCTTATTGGGGGCGTTCCACTCCCAATAGTCCCCACTGAGCTTACAGAAGATGAGGTCTGTATACTTGCATCAGCTACGCTGGATGCATCCTGCAAGAGTTGTTGTTGGACCGAGGACAGGGAGCCAGGATCACGTTCTTCCACTGCTTGGATGGTTTGGGGGAGACCATTGAGTCTAATCCCACTTGAAGGACCGGAAAGTTCGAAGACGACTCGGATTTTGAGGACAGAATGTGCATCGGGTAATGAAGAGTGCATGATCCGAAACACGGTTAATTCAAGTGGCTTGATCATACCCCCTGGAACAGGAGGTTGAGACTTGCCCCGTATGGCTGTTGCTGTCCAAGGTAGCTTCTCAACCCTCTCTGACGATGCTTTGGTAGTAACCTGGACGTCCCAACCTTCAAAAGCGGGGAGAAGGAATTCAATCGAGCGAGTAAGTCTCCTGTGTTCGCGGAGTTCGTCGAGATTCTGAAAGCTATTGCTCTCCTCGCCACCGTCCTCTTCAAGGTGTACCAGATACTCGACCGTCAACGCCTGTCTATCGAGCTGAAACCTGACCCTTTCGACGCCGACTCCATATCCATAACCAGCTAGCATTGGTACTTTTGATCCGCGTTTTTTAACAATCTTGTACAAGCCCAAGACCATGGTACAGAGCTGCTGACAGGCAGTGGCAGTGGAACCAAAATTCCATACGGCGCGGAGGTCATGTTGCCAGAAACATGATATGCGGAGACGAGGAAGAGAACTCGAAAGGCGTTTTCTAAGCGCATCGGAAGGAGAGGAGGATATCGAAGAGGAGGATTGAATGTATTGGATACACCATGCAAATACTGATTCGAGCGTGGAAAGTGAGGCAAGGAGATGAATTGAATAGGAGGACATACATTCAACATGCGATCTGACGTAAGGGGGAGAAGGTCGGACATATGCAGGTTCATCAGCGGAACGGGGTAGTGAAGTCGTGACGTCTATGATCGTCGAAGCATCCTGGTGCAACCTAGAAATCGTAACTGCGTCTCTTGGACTGTTTATGGTAATTAAGTGGCCGCGTGGAGAATGAACTGAACAGAATACACACTTGGCTGGCCATCCTAGCGTGAATTGAGTCTTGGATATTCTTGTCCTACGGTCAAACAGCTCAACAAGATGCGCGCCCTCAACTGCCGGGTCCCACTCCTGCCTAAGTTCCGGGGTTGTGAGGACGGCTTTCCAAGCATCGAGAAGCGCCGATTCGTCCGTAACTGGCACTTCGAGAACGACTCGGTACACGTTCTCGCCTGACTTTGTCGTCTTGCGATGGACAACGACATCCGTCAACTCGGGATTTGGCGATACACGTGATTTTCCTCTCGGTGGTGTCGGAGTGTCGGATGCAAGAGAGACGTGTTTCCAGTCTCCAGAGTTGTATGAAGTGAGGAGCTGGCGAAAGTTGTTCTCTGCGGCGCCAAGCGCATCAGACCACGCTTGACGCAGCCTGAGACAACATTGATGACTGCGTCTGGGTCATATATGAGAATGGGTAGGCCAAGTACACACCTTGTACCGTCCGACATGACTTGTCCTGCGCGCCTTGACTCTGCCTTGGCTTTGACACAGTGAACAGGTGGAGGAGGGTGCCACGTGGTTTCCTTATGAAGCCTAATTAGGAATACTGAGCCAAATCGGGAATCGGAACGGACATCCGACCGCTTGCTGTGATGACCATCGAGTCAGGCAGAAACCACACACGCAGGTGAACGGATCAGACAATGATCTTTGGGCAAGAGCGGCGCTCATTCATTACCAGCGGCAGAATCCTGAGCGTTCAATCGCACGTTGCGTTTGGATATGTGGGTGGAAAGGCTGCAGTATTTCCCCTCCAATGCATGGGCTACGATGTCGATGTAAGCTCACGACATCATTGAACATGTGATAATGTCCTCTCACTCGTATCACAGGTCGTAAATACAGTCAACTTTTCCAATCATACTGGTGAGCACACCCAGACAGCTCGATGGCAGTGCCAGCGAATCCACCTCGTTTACAGGCTATGGTCGCTTTGGGGGAACCAGAACAAGCGCAGAGGAGCTCACCCGTATTTTCGACTCGATGCAGCAAAGTGGCGTGCTCGTACCCGACCGTCTTCTTACAGGGTACATTCCCAATGCACAGTCACTGAGCTCAGTTCACGAGCTCGTCAAGAAGCTCAAGATTTCCAATCCAAACCTCATATACCTTCTGGATCGTAAGTGGCCTGTGTTTCGTTGCGCCATGCCTGAATCAACAGAAACGTTCAGCCGTACTTGGTGACTCTGGAAAACTTTATGTCTCAGAGGATTGTGTGTCAGCATACCGTCAAATACTCCCACTCGCGACAATCATCACCCCGAACTGGTTCGAGGTTGAGTATGTCCCTTATATAATTACCAGTTCTACCACATACTGATGGCGGCCAACCTACAAGGGTACTCACTGAAATGTCCATCATTGATCTTACCTCACTGCGTGCTGCTCTACGAAAGTTGCACGATATATACCATGTTCCCAATGTCGTCATCTCCTCCATCCCGTTGGCCAAGCTTTCTGCCTCAGTCCCATCTTACCTCCTCCCTGTTATGCAACCAAGCAACGGGTGTGTTCATGACGAGAAATCGTACCTGCTCTGCATAGCATCCTCCGTCGATGACAGCGATAATCGCGAAGGAGGGTCATTATCTACTGTCTACGCGGGTTGTGTTGAGCTTATACCAGGATATTTCTCCGGCGTTGGAGATATCTTTTCAGCTCTTCTCTTGGGGCACTTCCGCACGTCTCGTAGTGCGCCGACGCTCTCGTCTTCACCTCTCGCTCATGCAGCGTCTCACACACTCTCCAAAACACACGCCGTCCTCACTCTAACTCACGAGTCAGCGTCGAACTTGTCTCTCCCTTCCACGGACGACGAACTGGACGCTCGTGAGCCTGAACGAAAGAACAGGAGGATGAAAGGCAGGGAACTGAGGATTATTCAGGGACAGGACTTGTTCCGGCGCAAGGATTGGGACGGTGTCGCGGAGATGCAGGTATGGGAAGGGTTCTGGGACGAATCAAGTCGAAAGTCTACTAGTAATACTACCTAGACTAGCAACGTTTGACGTTGCATGAGTTACTAGTGTCTTCGGTAAATGCCGTGGGAGTGAGCTGCTTGATTTGTGCGGTGTAGAGATCCAACATTCGAGATCGTTAGACAAAGTTTACCTGCTTGTCTTGTTGTGTTACAGTAACCAGTGTCCAGGATGATGTGCAGGCATCGGTATCTGGATCATTATTGGTAAGAATGATCGTTGTCATGAGTACATAGCAGATCTCACCGTGTTGATTCACAGCTAACAGCCTTTGGGCGTCAACGTTCCCAGCTTACCCGAAGACTGCGTGATATGCACACTTGAACTCTTTCCAATCGACCTTTCAGCTTCTCCCATGATACCCATCAAACCGCTTCTTGGACAGGCCCAGGTCTACCTCATTCTATTCACCGGCTTCACTTTCGCAGCTCTCCAGAATGTGACCGTCGACGACGCTGATTTGACTAGTACTGTCGTACCCCAGTACTTGCCCTTTGCATCATCCTGGAATCAAGGAAACAGTTGTTCACGCTGTCTCGCTAAACCGGATCCCTCCATGGCCTACAACGGTACATGGCACGACGCCACCTATCAGCCGGACTCCAACGTTTCTCAAACGATAGAGTTCATCTTTACAGGCAGGTTCCCCCTTTTTTTGATCGCAAGTCTATTTTTCATGGACGTATCCCAACAGGGAGTGCTATATACATCTTCTTCATTCTCGCAAACACCGTCCCCGATGCTAATACGCTGACTGACGTGAAGTTCTATCTGGACGAAACCGATGTCGGCTCGTTTGTACATTCTCCATCAACAAGCACGGATTACCAGTATAATGTGTTGGTCTATGCCAATGAATCCTTGGCTTTTGGCGAGCACAGTATGATGATAGAACCCGTCAACACAGGAAACC